>JACM01021447.1:0-42181 GCA_000787095.1 Periophthalmodon schlosseri
ATAATAATAATAATAACAATAAAAACATCCGCTAATTGATTTATCTAAAATGTCCTCTGTCTTTTTCCATTTTTCCATTTTTTTTTTTATTGTTTCGGGTGTGGCGCGTGCGTTTGGGCTGAGCCATAGTAAGCACGCACAGACGTAATGACGCAACACTCCTAGCAACCAGCATGGCGACGGAGAAGCTTGGGCTCATCTGCTTATGTTAGCTTAGCCGAGTATTTAGTGTCTGTAAACGATGGGCAGCGGCGATTAAAGTGCGGTAAAATGTGTCCCTCCGTGTACGTGGTGCGCGGTCAATATAATCTGGATCTACGGCTACGATCGGCTAAGATTTATGGAGAAAATGGGACGTTTTGAAGACAATATGGACTCAAGGATTGTACCATCTGGTAACTACAGTAGTATTTACGAGCTTAGGCTAGCGACATAGCTAACATGCTGTATATTTTCTTATTTAATGCAGTTTTGTATTTGATTTATTATGATTTAATGTATAATAAATTGACTGTGTTAGCCAAAGTGGTTACAAATGCAGCTAGACATTTTATTAAGAGGTAAATTGTGGTGTGGTTGGATGCATTTCATAGAAAATAGGTTAGGTCAGCTATGCCAACAGTGATCTAGTTCAACAACTGTAAATTTCTTCTGGATATAGCTTTCTAAAAAATAAAGAGAGGAAAGTAACTAATTACAAATACTCATGTTATTCAATTCAGTTTTATTTATATAGCACATACAATAAAATAACTTCAGCTAACCAAAGTGCTTCACAAAAAATCAACAAAAAAACAAAGCTACAGATAACATGATACACAGGAAAAGAACAATAAAACACCAAGATATCCTGTCTAGCTAGTATTAAATGCCAGGGAGAAGAGGTGGGTTTTCAATCTAGTCTTACACTGCTTTAAGGATGGAGAGGATCTGACAGGTAGAGGGCGCTGTTCCGTAGTCTGGGCGCTGCCACAGAAAAAGCTCTGTCACCTCTGGTCTTGAGCCTGGCTTTGGGCACAGCCAGCAAGAGGTGACTTAAGTTACTGTAATTGAGTAGATTTTTAGGGTAGGTTTTAGTAGATGTAATTGTAATTGAGTGTAAGTCGAGCCAAGTAATTGTAGTTAGTTACATTTAAAATCATAGAAATTACCATAAATTGTAGCTAACCTGCTAGCTGCCCCGTTCCAATTAGGAAGTGAGCATGGGCGTGCGTCTGGCTCCATCGACTCTGGCTCTAATTCGCTTTCTATTGAAAAACCACCTCCTCTCTCTCTGTAACTGCTGCTGTCAGGTTCATCATTTTGGTCTTAAAATGTTCCTTTTACCCTGCTCTACATGATCCTTGGGTTTTTATTTCGCTATTTTGTCCGTAACTCAAGATATGAACATTAATAACAGACCAATGAGCCACCTTCTTTCCCCGAGGTCGCTTGAAGCTAGCTTTAGCAACAGGTTAGATTAACAGTGTTGCCAAGCGCCTGCATCGCTGGTTTAGCAGGGAACGGGCGGGAAGGGGCGTTACCTTCAACAGCCTCGCTCAGGATTGGCTCTTTGATTGCTATGATACTCGCGGTCGGAATTTCAGATGTGGAACAAATTGGCCCCTATAACTGCTCTAGCCTCGATGAGCTTCATTTGACTGGAGACGAACGCTGTGGGTGACGTCACACTCCCTTAGTCCACTTCTTTTAATTCGCTTCTATTGAAAAACCACCTCCTCTCTCTCTGTAACTGCTGCTGTCAGGTTCATCATTTTGGTCTTAAAATGTTCCTTTTACCCTGCTCTACATGATCCTTGGGTTTTTATTTCGCTATTTTGTCCGTAACTCAAGATATGAACATTAATAACAGACCAATGAGCCACCTTCTTTCCCCGAGGTCGCTTGAAGCTAGCTTTAGCAACAGGTTAGATTAACAGTGTTGCCAAGCGCCTGCATCGCTGGTTTAGCAGGGAACGGGCGGGAAGGGGCGTTACCTTCAACAGCCTCGCTCAGGATTGGCTCTTTGATTGCTATGATACTCGCGGTCGGAATTTCAGATGTGGAACAAATTGGCCCCTATAACTGCTCTAGCCTCGATGAGCTTCATTTGACTGGAGACGAACGCTGTGGGTGACGTCACACTCCCTTAGTCCACTTCTTTATACAGTCTATGGAAGTTACGGAGTACTGTCTCTCCCTTTTTGACTGATAAAGTTTTGTATAAAAGTGTGATGAAAAGTCTTCTAAAAACTTGTAACTAGTACTACTATTTTTTGTGTGTACTATATACTTAAATACAATTTTGGCAGCAGTACTTGTAACTGACCACATTATCGGCCATGTAATTGTACTTTTACTTGAGTATGCATTTTCAGTATTCTTTCCACCACTGTTCAAAATAATAAATTGTAACAGTAATACTGGTTCCTCAATCCTGCCCCTGCCTGAGAGAAGGACATAATGCACATGTACTGCCTGTAAACAACCAGCTGTACTGTGCTGTTATACCAAGATGTGTACAATGTGATAGTGGTTGCCTGCTTTGCTAAAATATAATAACTTAATAATAAAGTTCTGTTTATTCTCTTCCTGTTTCAGGCAGTGCGTCTTCTGCCTCTGGATACAGTCTCCGTTCAAGGGGATCCAGTGCAAAGATTAGCCGTAAGTATCTACAAAACATAGTAAAAGAAAAATTCAAATCTGTTAAATCTGTTAGATGTTTGTTTACAGTTTCTGTTTTTGGTTATGTCTAATGAGCTACACCAAGTATGAACTGTGCCTGAGTCATATTTAGCATAATCGTTCAGGCCCCTAATGGGTGCTCTCACATCTATTAGCATACTGGCTAGCCCTATTGTTTTCCTTGTTTAGATTTAGATCTGAGAATGGAGTTATAAATAAGAGTCTAAGGCCTTAGACATCATCTATCTATCTATCTATCTATCTATCTATCTATCTATCAACAAACAGAAACTAACACAGAAAGGTGTGTTAGTTTCTGTGTAGTTAGCTCCTCCCTTCAGCTAGATATAAGGCAGTGTCCAGCAGAAATCTGACCAGAACTGAAGAAGTGGCTTGGGTGAGCAGCAAAACGTCTTCACTCAAAAAACTTCTGTGTTCATTTGACAGAATTTAATTTTTCTTTTACTATGGATCATACCTGGACAACTGAGGGAATATACAGATACATACAAAACGTTCAAATAAAACATAACTGATGATATTAGAGGAACCATAATGTAAGATTTTGATTATAAATTCCATAAGCTTTAAGTGTTTTGCCAGATACAATGTTCAAATCAAATATAGCTTTTACTTGTACCAGTTGTAATGCTGATTTATTCTTAATTACAAAAACATTGGGCATGATAGCCAAGGTGTTATGTTATAAGTTGGTGTTTTGTTCTCACCTCACACAAGTCTCTCATTTGGGTTGCCAGTTTCAATGTTCAAATCCAGTTGGTTTAAACCTAAAAGGACTCTCTCTGATCTGAATCTATATGTTTTGTGTAATTCAACTGCATGTTATAGTATTGATGCTGTGTACTTTTCCATCTTTTTAGCGTTCTGTCCCCGCTCCTCCAGTAAACTCACCCAGTCCATCATCAAGGATCACATGATTTCTCACTACAAGAAGGTTTACTCGGCCAAAGGTAAGACAGAGACTGCGCAGTCAACATTTCCAGTTGGTAGAACGACTGGATTGTTGTGCTGGATTCAAGTTGGTAAAGATAATAAAGATGAGTTGTCACGATACAAGAATTTCAGACTTGATATCGATACTAAGGAATTCACTCAATACTCCTTAACAATACAATACAATACCACAATGAAGATAAAACATGCTCTTTTTTAGTAACAGAATGTAATTGTCCTACAAAATACTACTACTTGCTTTAGGTTACCATGAGATCTTATACTAGTTCTGATATAGCTCAAAATGACACTGTGAAACTGTTCAGGAAAGCTCAAATGTTGTCTTTTTAATGTGAGTTTTTGCAGTATCAATAACTGCTCAAATGAGTATCTAGTTTTGATATTAGTTTTAGTATCTTTTAACAACCCTAGAATAGAACCGAACAGAATAAACTTTATTGTCCCCTGAGGGAAATTTGTCCTGAACTCAATAATTGCCACATAACATTAGAAAGACTCAAGTTGTTCAGTAGTTACTTGAGAGATAAATAACAGCTACATAACACATCTGGATCAGTTTTCTCTTGTTTTATTTTTGCTTTAAGGAAATAAATAGTTTTCTTATCTGCACCGGCACTGGTATCGGTTAATATCGGGTGTCTGTGTACACTGGTGTATGAATGTGTGTGTGAACGGGTGAGTGGTTCCTTGATGTAAAGTGCTTTGAGTGCCTTGAATGTGGAAAAGCGCTATATAAACATCAGACCATTTACCATTGTTTTGTTCTATTGATTTGTGATGACGTGACATTATCAGTCTTAAAAAAGTGCATAGTAAGAGATGAAAACATAATAAACATAATAATAACATAATAATACTCACTGTGGCTGTATGAAACTATTGTTCTGTGTGTCATGTGTCCTGTTGTAAAATATGTTGCAAAAGGTCTGTACGATTCAGTTAAATATTCAAATGTGTTGCTCTCCCATCACAGCTGCTATCGACACCTCCGTGCCCAAAAGTCTGCTCTACAGTGTCAAGTGTAAGTCTGTTTGGAATACATCACTGCATCTATGTACAGCGTGTGTCTCTTTAGCTCCTGTAATAAAATCCTCTATCTTTTTTTCAGACAATGATCAGCTGAAACGAGGAGGGACACGGAACGGTGTGAGGCCACAGTCGGCTCACTCCCTCTCCCAGCGCAGCCGAGCGGCTTGTTCTCCAGCACAGGTACCGAACGAGACTAAACACACTGGTGCATATGAACTAGAAATGTGTTTAAATGGGTCATTTCACTAACCTGGCTCACACATAGACTGTATATATAAGTGGTAATAGCTAATAGCTCCATCGACTCTGTCTCCAATTCACTTTACATTGGAAAATTGTCACCCCTCTCTCTGTAACTGCTGCTGTCAGGCTTGTCTTTTTGCTCTTAAAATGTTCGTATTGACCTGCTCTACATGATCCTGGTATTTTTATTTCGCTATTGTGTCTGTAACTCAGGATATGAATATTAATAACAGACAAATCAGGCGCCTTCTTTCCCCCAAGGTTGCTCCCTCCAGCATCAAAAGGTTTGATTTACAGCGTTGCTAAGCGCCCGCTACCTGCTAAACCAGCGGTGCAGCTACCTTCAACCGCATTTCTATTTCTGTCTATTTCTATTCATCTCTATAGCTGCTCTAGCCTCGAAGAGCTTCATTTAGCTGGAGCTGAACGCTGTGGGTGACATCACGCTCCCTTAGTCCACTTCTTTATACAGTCTATGGGCTCACACCAGTAGGTTTGAATTGAGTTCTACACATTATCAATCTGAGATGGCTCTTTGTGAAAGCCATTGGGACCTGGGATTTTCACAACAGCGGAACAAGTCAAAAAATCAAACTTTTGTTACATCCAGTTGAGAGAAAAGTTTGTCAACGTCGCCATGTTTGGTTTGGTTCTCTTGGGAGCTTCACCTTTGCCTCCACTCAAACCACAATGCTGCTCTGTGATTGGTCCAGTCTCCAGCCACCAGCAGGCGGGCCCTATCACACCAGCCTCATTGTCAAGAGTTTGTGAACACACAAATATCACAAAAATTCTTCTTGCTACATAAGGTTCATCAGGATCATTTCATAATCGAGGAGCAATAGTACATGCGATAGTGATGCAAACTGTTTTTTAGCTAAGAAGTCCCTCATTTTTGTTAAGCATAATAAGATCAACTACTCCATGTTATACTGTCAGATTTGTATTGCTTTTCTGAAAAGAGTTGCTATGGCTTTGATTATCGTACTAGCAGCAAGAGACCTGTTAGTTAGACAGTTTTCTGTATTTATTAATGGTACAGTGTTTTATTTCAAATTCCATAAACATACATGACCTGACCTTTGTACATGTTTGTATCTGTGTCGGATACAAACATGTACAAATCAAACATAGTTTTTACTGATAAGAATTCTAATGCTGATTTCTTCTTAGCTACAAAAACACTGGACATGATGGTCCAAAAAAATGACATTATAACATAAACAACTGTTTATGTTATAATGTTTATGTCACCCCAGCACCTTTATTTCACTTTGTTATAGCTAATATTTTATTTCTTGTTATTGCTGACAGAGTAGCAGTAGAGCACACACACTAATCCTATGGTCTGATCCCACAGAGCAGACTGTCTCTCCAGTTCGACCGAGACCCTTACCTGTCTTCCAGCAGCTCCTTGTCCTCCACCCCCAGACCAAGCACCTCCTTCCACCCGAGAAGCACTGTGTACCCCCCCTGCAGCAGAGACCGTCACCACCCACGCCCCTCCTCTGAGCGCGGGCACCGGACCACCCTACACAACTCACTCACCTCAGCCATTGGTGGTTAGTACTGTACTGTTACATTTACCTGAGTAACTTTTTGAAGGAATTGTACTTTTCAGACGCCATACTTTTACTCCTACTTGAGTAATATTTTTATTGTAACAGTACTCTTACTTGAGTAAAAGTTGTGGTTCCTCTTCCCACTGTGAGTGAGTCTACAAGTGACAAAAGCTTTATGTTGACAATATGAAATGATTTGAACATTTATGTTTCTTGCACCGCTCCTTCAGATATGATTTAGTTTGTCTCATTTTTGTGGTCTAACTTTGACCTTTGATGTTTTGTCATTTCAATTACATTAACTTCAAATTATAAATCAGATGTTATGTCCTGACAGTTACTCTTACAATTACTCTTTCTTGAGTAGTTTCCCCTAGTACTTTTTTCCTCGCCATTGTATCACCGGAATGTCCTGAAAAAAGCTACTTATTCATAATCTTATCTTCTCTATCATTGTTGTTTTCACTGATAACAAAGTACAGTACTATAAAAGCAGTGGTGGAACGTAATGAAGTAAAAGTAGTAAAGTGCTGTATTTACTAAATTTAAGTATCTGTACTTTACTTTTACTCTTTAAGTACATTTTTAAAGGGTGCTTTGATACTTTTACTTTTAGATTTTTCATGTGATAGTTTTACTTTTACTTGAGTATGTTTTTGCTAAGTAACAATATTGAGCACTTCTTCCACCTCTGTGTAAAAGTTGTTTAAACATGAAGCTAATTCATAATATCCAAATATAATGATCAATATCTATAAAAATGTTAAACTGTCAGTAATTTTAATAATTATTGTGATATTGTTGTTAAAGCGCCCATATTACGCTATTTGCTGATCTATGTTATAATGTTGTTTCCTCATCAAAAACATACCTGGAGTTGTGTTTTGTTTCATTCACACATGTTTAACACACGCCCTGCATATTTGAGTTCTCTCAAACGGAAAACACTCGTGATGTCATGTGGTGATACAGGAAGTGCTCCACTTTTAAACTCCAAACACATTCACTAGAATCAATCTCTACTAAACAAAAGGTAAAAGGAGCTGTTAACTTGAAAACTACCGCTTCATGACATCACAAGGTTGAACAGAGCATTTTGAGCTTTGGAGATGTAGACAGACTAATAAAGGGTTACTCAAACGTGTGAATGGTATGTTTTGAGGAGGTAACAACATTATAACATGGCTAAAACCTTTAATCACAATTATTTGCGCGATTATAAATCATGACAACAAATTTCAATATCGTCCCATGCCTTTACTTTACTTTCCCCACCTCTGCACAAGCCGGTGGAGATCAGCCCTTCAGCTACAGAACCTTCCAGGACCCCGTTCAGAAGACCTACAGCGGAGACCTTCTGGAGAAACACGCACAGCGCTTCACTGAAGATAAGCCGTTTACACCCAAGACCCTAAAAACAGATAAGAGCTCCTACCTGTCCAAGTACAGGTACTACAGGAGCCCTCAGAGGACCGCTCAGGACAGCCACAGCTCAAGCCTTAACCAGAAGCTGCACAAAAGGTAAGGAGGAAAAAAATACGTGTTTAGATTACCAGTGGGTCTCAGAATGATGAAAAAGTAAGTGACTGACAATTTAAAGTGGAACAAAACCTTAAATCCACTTTTTTCACTACTAGACAAAGTATATGGTGTTTTAATAACATTATCAGCTGTTCATAGCTATATTTTGGTAACTTTAGCTGGGTAAATTTGCAGCTTTCTGGTCAAAAACTCCAAAATTTGTGCTGCCTTCAGTGGCCTCTGCAGTTTGCTAGTAGTTGGTGACATCACACAGCACTGCCCTGATTACAGCCCGGTGTTTCTGATTACAACGCCTGGCTGCAGGGGCGGAGTTTGAAGTGTGTGCACCTGTTAGACCAATCACACTCTGTCTCCAGATGCGTCCAGACTCCGCCCCTCCGCTCCTCCTCCCCCACTCACTCTCCCCTTCACTTCACGGGTAATGCCCTGTTTAGCCGCTCTATTTGAAATGTGGTTGTGGGTGGAGTTTAGGTGTTTAGTCCCGCTTTAAAGAACACATATTACGCGAAATTAACTTTTAACCATGTCATATTGTTGTCCCCTCGTCACAAACATACCTGGAATTGTATTTTGTTTCACTGACACTTGTTTCATGCATCTATTAATACAAAGCCATCTTCTCTGAGCCCCAAAAATGCTCTATTTGCAGTTTGCCTGTTTTGTTGTGTCACAGGTATCAATACTGCAGCACATTCCAGTAGTGAATTGGAACTACTCAAATTTCATTGTAGATTCAGTTGATACTTTGCAGCTGATGTCATCAACATTCCCCAGGGCTATGATACTAACTGAAGGTACTACTCTGTCTGAAGCTCTGTTACCCAAGTTAAACTTTAATCTGAGCTTTGTTTTAACACAATCTGACCAGAAAGAAGTGATTTAGCTGGAACTACAGCAGGTGAGCTGATTTGTGCTGTTAAACAAGTCCCTCTCAAATAACATTAGTCACAAGCTAGCTAGCATTAGTCATCACTTTTTCAGTCAGTCACTCTCACCTTTTTTGTCGAAAATGAAACACCTAAACAGGACCACGGACACTCGTATTGATCACAGGCTCCTGAAAATGTGTCGTTTAATTCCATCTTAAAACTTTTTGACAGTGTTTGCAAATGAGTGCATTGTGTCCCCGTGGCAACTGCTAAACATTTCACCATAGACATACATGTGAACACCCCCAGCGTGTATCAAAGTATCAATTGGGACGAATCTTCCAGCGCTTATCAATACCTTTTCATGTGCAATGTAATATAAAGCTACATATGAGATACTGATTTATCTTTTTGTTTTTGTCAAACAGCACAAGTAACAGAAAAAGCACACAGGAAGTCGATGATCGATCTCAGGTATGTTTACAATGTCCTAATGTGTATATTTAGTATACTGTAACAACTTGTATTGTAGTAATCAAGTAATGTAAGTTATTTATTTAAATTTATTATTAAAGAAATTGTATTTTTCTAGCAGCGTACTTTTACTCCTGCTTGAGTACGGTAATATTTTTATTGAAGTAGCCGTACTATTGAGTAAAAGTTGTGGTTCCTCTTCCCACTGTGAGTAAGTCTACAAGTGACAAAAGCTTTATTTTGACAATATGAAATGATTTGAACATTTGTGTTTCTTGCAGCTCCTTCAGATCTGATTTAGTTTGTCTCATTTTTGTGTCTATCATTTGAAAATACCAGATTATGTGCATTATTGAATCTTTTGTCCATGTTACGCCCAGACAGTTGCTCTTTAAGTTACTCTTCAGTAGTACTTTTCCCAAATACTTTGCTTTTACTTGAGTAATTTCTTGGACCACAACTTCTACTTGAACAATATTATTTTGAAATAACGTTACTCTTACTTCAGTACAATTTTTGGCTACTCTACCCACCCCTGAATATGTTGCATTCATGTTCACGACATCATAATCTCAGATGGTTGGTGAGGGCCTGTATAACTCTATCTTATTATTTGTTTGGGATTGGCTCCACAAAGTTGTCATGTTAATCTGGTTTAAAGTCCTTTCAACTGACAACAATCACGTCTTTGGGGTTGAATAATGACACCACTTTCTGAAGCTGTTGTAACAAAATTCTTTCACTTGTTTATTTATACTGACAGAGAAGACGTTGAACTTTGTAATTACTGGGCCTATCCACATGAAACAAAAACTGGCACAGAGATATTAACCATAAACCAGGTCAACAAATCTGCAATCTGACAGTTAAACAGCAAATTCCCCCATAGAATTCTGACTCCAGCTCAGTTTCCAATTGTTTTTATTGTGCTGTTGAACAATTCCCCTTGTGATGTGGTCAACGTCTAAAGGCATCACTTCCCACATTTATAAAGATTGGATTATTTTTCGTTTTCTTCCAGGGATTCAGCACAGATCACGAGTTGTCTGAGGACGACTTGGGCCACTCGTATTTGTCCACTGCGAGAGACCACAAAAGCAGAGAGCTGGATGTGCCCCGCTCCTATCACAGGTGCTCATTAACACTGCATTTTCATAGGAGACTGATTAAACCTTATCTTTTATGAGCTTTACATCACGGTATAATAAGTTTTTGGGGTGACAGCAGTTCAGTGGCAGATAGGCTTGTCACAATGATCACTATATCGACTGTTCTATAAATGACGATGGAACAATAGCTTTTGGGGGTCAATAGGGGGGCAACAGTAGCTGAGTTAGTAAAGTGTTTGTCCACTGATCCGAAGCTTGGCAGTGCGATTCCAGCTCCCACAGATGAATGCTGCCGTTGTGACCTTGGGCAAAACACTTAACCCACCTGGGCCCCCATTGTTGGCGTACGCTGGTCTATGAATGTGCGCGTGAACGGGCGAGTGGTTCCTTGATGTAAAGCGCTTTGATGAACGGGCGGTGGTTCCTTGATGTAAAGCGCTTTGAGTGCTTTGAAGGTGGAAAAGCGCTATTTAAAAATCTGAACATTTTTATTGTGGGTACGGTGTTATGGATATTAGTTAGCACATAGCTGGTTAGCCCCCGCGATGCAGTTGAAAGTCTATGGGGAAAAAAATGAATGGAAATTTGACTTCCGGAATCGGAGCCGACTTGGAAGTGGGCGGAACTATTGAGGTCCATTTACTTCAGCAATATATCACGCTCCTGAATGTGTTAGTGTGACAGGCCTAGTGGTAGAGTTGTCGTATTAGGTCCTTGGGCAAGAATTCAATCCTGACTTGTGCATAGCAGCACTCTGTTTCTCAAAGCATAAAATATAAAAAAAACCTACTCAAATTCAAATCAATTAAAATAAAGACTACTCAATTGTTTTTAAATGTGGAATACTTCAGTTTGTGGTGAGAAATAAACATCTCTCCTTCTAAACACAAAAGTGTCCTCCGGTGAAGTATTCATTTTATTTGTGTAGTGTTTAACATGTTGGCAGTGACATCCACCCACAGCTCCCTGTCCGCTGTCTTATTGTTTAACATTTGGCAGTGACATCCACCCACAGCTCCCTGTCCGCTGTCTTATCTTTAATTATTTATTCATTTTAGCATGACTCAGCAAAAAACCTCATAGAGATAAATTTGAAAAGGAAGTAGTGATGTGTGTTGCCGGGCACTGTTATGCACAGAGCCAATCAGGACTTTATGGGCAAAGCAGGGAAATGGGGCTAAAAATAACTATGGGCTATACAGATAAAAAAAAAACCAAAAAAAATCATGCAGGTGCAGAATCTGGACTAACACCTAACTGCGTAACAAGGTGGACCAGATTGTTTTGAGCTTTGCAGAGGGAGAGTCTAAATATGGAGTATTCCAACGTGTGAATAAAAACACAGCTCAAGTATGTTTTTGACTGTTAAATAACAAAATAACCTTGACATCCCTAATCGTGATAATTCAGGTCACAACGAAGATAAAAACTTGAATTGTGAGTTTTAAAAGTCAAAAATGGACTATTCATTATTACAAAATTTAAGCAAACATTTTACACCCCAAAACCTTAATGTAAAGTGTTTTTTGTTTTTTTTATCTAGCTGTTTGTGTTTTATCAACTTAACTTAGTCATTCAGTGATCTAGTAGACAATGTAAATTAAAGTAAATTCACTGTTGTTTGGTCATGGTGTCAGTAATTCTGAAAAATCATAAAATCATGATTTACGGTTTCTTAACTGAAACACTAAATATCCCTATTTTTGTTGGGAACACAAAACCCCATGAAAGCATCTGGTTAAAAGCTCAATTAGGCCAATTAAAGGTCCTATTTCTTCCAAAATTGACTTGTGAGCTTTTAGTCATGTTATAATGCTGCCCTCCTCCTTTGTTTCATTCTTACATGCTTAAGTGACCCTTTATTATTAGCCTGTCTACATCTCCAAAGCTCAAAATGCTCTGTTTCACCTTGTGATGTCATCAAGTGGTAGTTTTCAAGTTAACATCTACCTTTTACCTTGTGTTCAGTAGAGATTGGCAATTTCAGGTCTGAAACGATCCATATGATTCTAGTGAAGGTGTATGGAGTTTAAAAACACAGTGGAGCACTTCCTGCATTACCACATGACATCACAAGGTGGATCAAAGTGTTTTTTGTTTGCGAGAACTCAGCCTAAATATGCAGGATTTGTGTGTTAAACATGTGTGAATGAAGCAAAACAAAACTCCAGGTAAGCCTAAATAGCAGGATTTGTGTGTTAAACATGTGTGAATGAAGCAAAACAAAACTCCAGGTATGTTTGTGATGAGAAAACAACATTATAACATAGATCAGAAAATGGCGTAATATGGGCCCTTTAAAGCAAAATATGCTTTTCTAAAACTTTACTCTGTTTTCTCCCAGAGTTTCCTATGGAAGCACAAAGTCCTCCATTTCTAGAAGTGTTGCAGAAGAGTAAGTTCATTTGGTAGTTTTAGTATTATAGTATTGCAGAGATACTGACTGCGCTATACTCACATGTATCACTTTGTTTGTACCAGAGAGGAGGAGCTGAGGTGTCTGGAGTTTATCACTGCTGTGACTGATGACATCTTGTCCAGAGGATTCATCTCAGACAGGTCAGACATGTTTACTTCAATCACACCCATCTGTAGAGTAGCATTTGCTGAGTGTCTTTCGATCATAGACTGTATAAAGATATGGAGTGTGAGTGTGACGTCACCCATAGCGTTCGGCTCCAGTCAAATGAAGCTCATTGAGGCTAGAGGAGTTACGGGGGTGGATTTGGAGGCGAGTTCCATATTTGGAATTCCGTCCGTGAGTATCATGGCAACCAAAGAGCCAATCTGAAGCCAGGCTGTTGAAAGTACCGCTGGTTTAGCAGGGGGCGAGCTCTTAGCAACGCTGTCAATCAAACCTGCTGCTAACACTAGCGGGAGCGACCTCGGGGGGAAAAAAGGCATCTGATTTGTCTATTATTAATGTTCATATCTTGATTTACAGACACATAGCGAAATAAAGAAAAAAAAACACTAGGATCATGTAGAGCGGGTTCATACGACAGCAGTTACACAGAGAGGGGTGACAATTTTTCAATAGAAAGTGAATTGGAGCCAGAGTCAATGGAGCCAGAAGCGCACCCATGATCACTTCCTATTTAGAACGGGACGGCTAGCGGGTTAGCTATGTACATTTATATATACAGTCTGTGCTCTCGATACTCAGCTGATGGTGAAAGGAGGAATTACAATAGGGCTGTAGTTGACCAATTTTTTTTATTAACTAATTATTTTAAATGATTTAAAGGATTTATTTAGAATGCAGTGAGTGAGTTTGAGTGAGTTTTTCTTACTTTTTGGAGTGACTGGACAGTTTAATCTGCCTTTCACTTCTGAAAATGCAGTTTCTTTTCTATATACAATAGTTGTTTTTCTGCACGAGATCCTTATCATTTTAAGAGCCAGTGCCACACCCCCTCAATTTTTTATTTTTTTAACTCCGTAAGTACAAACATAAGTATCTAACTGTTAACCATTATCCTAAACCATTGCCAGATTCAAGAAGGATCAGACCCCTTCTACTTGGTCTCGTTTTGTTTTTTAGAATAATATTGGAAGCCCTTTTTTTAATCATTTAAAAATAAAATTGTGATTCATTTATGGGAATATGGGGAAAAAGTTTTGTTGTTTTGTTTTGTTTTTTGCCCTATACTAGACAATGAGAAAGTAGATTAAGTAGTAGTTTTCAGTTAATGTAAATAGTTTTATTGTCAACATGTCCCTCTTGAAAATGAGTAAATAAAGGATTAATAATAATTAAAACTGCAAGCAGTGATAAAGGGCCCTCGCCAGCCTTGCTTTTATTCTTTTATTCTGGATTATACCTGGACGATTGAAGGATTACACAGAGATTTTATTTTATAGTCGACTAGTCACAATTAGTCATTTAATCATTGCAGCCCTATTTTAGTGGTATTTTGGCATATTTTCTCAATGTTTAGTTTTTCACAACATTAAAAAGTTAAGGAATTTCACAGGGTAACTAAATAAAAGCACCAGGACAACAGGTATCTGCAGCTCAAATGTTTATTACATGTTCATTTTGACAAAGTGTGAAAAACCTCCACAGTCCTGGCTCCTCCTGTTTCTCCTCTGCTGGTCGTGTCATTGGTTTGCTTGGTCCTGGTTTAGTCCAGCTTAGACCTTGTTTAGTCCTCCTTTAGTCCAATTAAGGTTTAAGGTATAGGATTAATCAAGATCCAAACTCAGACTAAACCAAGTTCAAACCAGGACTAAAACCTGGTTCAGTCTCTGCGTGAGCCCAGTGAACCCGATCCTGACTTCTTCTTTTTCTTCTTGTTCTTCTCCGGCTTTTGCTGTTGGTTCATGATTGATTCCAAATAAGCATCCATATCTCCATCGCTCTTCTTCAGCTGGCATGGGCTAAAGCCCTTAAAAATATGGTTCTTTCGGATTGTCTCCTCCTCGATGTTCCTCGATGTTCTTCAGTTCTTTGGGGAGTTTGAAGTTGTCCTGCCTCTTGCATCTGCCCATCATTGCTTTTGGCTCATAATCTTTGGATGGTTTAACCAGGTTCTTTTTGGCAGGTATGGTCTCTTTGGTCTTGGGTGTTTGAACATCCATCTTGAATCTTACTGAAGGCTCCTCAGTCTTTTTAGTTTGTTTGTTACAGTGAGGTTGGGTTTGACCCTAGATTTCTTACAAGGCTTAGTTTCTTCTTCAAAGTTAGACTTTTCAGTTTCATGTAGCGGTTTCGTCTCCTTTGAGGGGTTAGAGCAATAAGACTTGCCTCTGACCTTTTTAGAAGACTTTGGTGCATTAGACACCTTCTTGACTACATCTGAAGTCTTCTCCCTCTCTTCAGTATTTGAGTTCTCAGTCAGTTCTCCTTGATCATTTGGAAGTTCTGTCTTATTTCCTTTTTATGTTATCCGTTGTCTTTTCCCCACATCTTTGGTTGGTGTTGATTGGTCCTGGTTGACTTCAGATGTTTCAGGGACACCATCTTGGACTACAGATTCCAGGTTTTTCGGGTCCTCTACTAAATGCTCTTTTGGAGATGCCTCAAAGACCTTCTGCAGCTGAGGTGTAGTGACGTCTCCTTGAGCAGTTTTTAAGTTCTACAATATCAGTGTGCACTCTCTCCACTTTTCCTGTGTCTTTAGGTTCTGCTGAAATTTGTTTGGAGGATGTGACCTTATTTCGTCTTTTGTTTTCCTTCCAGTTTTGGTTGGTTTGGAATTGTCCTTCCTAACTTCAGGTACCAGTGGTGTTCCAGATGGTGCAGGTACATCTTGGGCACTATATTCCATGTTTCCTGGTTGCTCTAGTACCATAACTTCTGCTAAGGGCCCTAGTTCTTTTTGAGACTCCTCTAAAGTCTCCATGTCTTTTTGTTCAGGCTCGCCAACCTTCTCAGACTGAACTAAAGAAAGCTCTACTGTTGCATCAGATTCTTGGCGTGTCATCTCTGCTTTGTCAGTCTCACCTGGTACGATATCGCTAAAGACGTCATTTTGTCTTTTTGTCTTTTGGACAGGTGTAGTGCAGTTGGACTTACCTAGGACATTATCAGGAGAATTTAGAGTTTGACACTCCTCCTTAACTAAAACTGAAGGCTCCTCAGTCTCTTGAGTTTGTGTGTTGAGGTCTTCTTGAAGTTCGGTGATACTAGTTACCACCTCCAGTTTAGCCTTCATACTTGTGTCTACAGATCTGTTACTCTCCTCAGTATTCAGTGCAGGTAAAGATATCTCAGACAGTTCAGCATGGGTCTCTGTCTCAGGTGTTTCACAGAATTCATCTTGTGGATATATTAGGAGGTCTGAAATCTTCTCCTGCTCCTTCACTTGAACATCTCCAACTGAGTCTTGGGCTGTCCTATTTTCAGTCTCTGTATCAACTCTTTCATGGACTTCTTTTTGTGGATCTACTATGAGGTCTGAGATGTTCTCCTGCTCCTGCACCTGAACATCTCCAGCTTCTTGGTCTTGTTCTGACTGAACCACAGTCTCGCCTCTTGTCTCATCTAAACCAAGCTGTAGTAGTTTGGACTGTCTCTCTCTCTTCCACACATCTTCTCCTTCTCTAGCTCCTCCATGTTCTGTTTCAGGATCTCCTCTCTCTCCTCTGACCTTTGCTTTTCTTCTAACAAGGTCCTCTTCTCCTCCTCCCTCTGCATCTCCTTTTTGTGGTGGGCCATGCACTTGGCTAACCAGGCCTGCTCTTTGTCCAACCACCCCTTCTCCACTACCTTTAAATTAGCAATCACTGAAGATAGGATTGCCTCCATGTCTTCTCTCTTAAGCTTATTTGAATCTAAAGTTGTGTTCAAGACGTTGTTGCTAAATCACGGTAGGTGTCGCTGTTTGGAGCTCTGACTCGCGTGTCCTGTCTGTCGACCGGTTGAGTTTAAAATGAGAGTATTTAGTTCAGAACTTGGGAACAGTCTGTCTGTTCATACCTTTTGTGATGATTCTGGTGTCAACCCCTAGTGTCAATTCTTCAACAAATGTTATGAAAATGTGTCCAGTTATTTAGTAGATTTTGTCAGGTAAACATTCAGAAGAGATTTGATTAAATAATAATTGTTCTGAAATTACAACAAAACTAATTAAAATTAAAACCGCAAGCAGTGATAAAGGGCTCTCACAACCCTTGTGACCACGGAAGGGCACGCCACAGTGGGAGAGCTGCATATCAACCTTAGCTTGACATGTGATTCAATATTTCCAGTGTCATGTTGGAGATAAATGCTTATGGCTCATTGTAACTTTGCAGGGGGCGCTGGAGAGCCATTTTTAAAGATAGAATTTTAATCCACACATCGTTTTGTCCAGCTCATCAAAATACACAGTTGCTGACTTGCCCTCCTCGCACATTCTTGCTTGGGCCCTAATAATACAAAGAAAGTTACCATAGTAATTGCACATTTGATTAATATTCTACTAAGTTTTGTGATCTCTTGCTATTTTCTGGTTTTAACATACATTTTTTCTCCTTAAAGTGTTGTTGAACGAGTGATCAATCGCCACATAGACATGAATCAGTATCATCTTAATGAGGTAGGTGCTTTTTATTTTTATATATATTTTTTATTTTAATTTATTTTAAGTATTTGGGTTCTTATTTTTCTTTTAATATGCCTCCATTTCATTTCAGGGTAAAATGCGCCATCTTCTGGAGGTACTGCGCAAGGACTTAAAACAACCATGCAATTCCCCCATCAACACTTTGAATTTTGAGAAACAGGAGGAAGATCATCTGCCCAACAGTTTTCTGCAAAATATGAACTATGAAGAGACCAAAGAAGACACGGAACAATTACATTATTTATCAGATATCAAAACATCTGATTCTGTAGATTACACCAGCCCTGTATACACCTCAACTCTACTTTCTGAATCTGAAAAGACTTTTGTTGTAGATCAAATTGATTTAAATGAAGATAAAGGAGCTATATCTCCGCATATGAGTAAGTACAGTAGTTTTAGTGAAGAGGATATACATGAGAACCAATCAGAGAATAAAAACAAAAATGATATTAGCCAATCAGAAGGGAGCGACACCCCGGTGAAAGAGCACACTGATGTGGGGGACTTGGGGACTGCACTGGAGTCTTTGAAGGTATCAGACCATTCACACTGTGACGATGAGGAGCCTGCAAATGCAGCTGTTAGCGATGATGAATTTTAGACATTTGAATAATTATATAATGTTTTGGGAAAATTTGTGTTGTTTTTATAGTTTTTATATTACCAATAAGGTGTTTAATGTGTGTTGAGTTTTGTTTTAAGACAAATACACTAAAATAAATTAATTTCTACGAGATGTATGAGATTCCACGTTTTCTGAAATAAGATAGTTTAAAATGGTGATTAAAGTGGCCTGAAGGTTGAAAATTTTTGTAGTGGGTCAGTGGTTTTAGCACTCAACTTGTAGGCTGGCAGTTTGAAACCCGCTCAAATCAGTGCATGTGTTGTTGTGTCCTTAGGCAAGATACTTCAACCAATCTCTGTGTATGGGGTGCCACTATTATGAGCAGACTAGTATGGCACCAATGCCACAAATAACCTATACTAAAAATTAAGACAGACACAGAGAGAACGTGCAAACTCCACACAGAAAGGCCCCGGTAACCTGGGAATCTAGCCTGGAACCTTCTTGCTGTGAGGTGACACTTTTTACGCAAAATAGGGTTGTCAAAAATATCAAATCAGATACTAATCAATACTTAAACTAGTACTGAAACTAGATGCTCATTTGAGCAGGTATCGATACTAAAAAAGTCACATTCACAGAACAGAAACGAACCTTTCCTGAATAATCATAACAAGTATAAGACACATAGACTAGTACACGCCCATGGACCACTATGGAACCTACCTGGACAACTGAAGGATCACACAGATATAAGGCCACATGGGAATATAAAACTAAGTACTATGATTTAATGTTGAAAATCACATCCTATTGTCCATATAAAGAGTGTTGTTTTGTTTTTTATTATCACTGTAATATTGGAATCAGTATTGAGTATTGAGTCTATTCCTTAGTATCGAAATCGAGTTTGAAATTTTAGTATTATGACAACACTAAAACAACAGCACCAAAATGCAAAACGTTGCATGTGATGTACTACTTAAAAAAAACAGGACTTTTTTGAAAACTATTGCAATGTAACAATCTCAGTAGGGGACAGTATTCCTTGTATGCAATATTGATATATGCACACAAAATAGGACAACCCACATTTTAAATCAAATTGTAACAGTAGCCAACTCAAAGATCAGCAACAACAAGGTGTTCAGCAACATTGTTACATTTTAATTGTTTTTATTTTGAGGAATAGTCTAAACTCTCCCTCAACTCTTTTGCAAACATCCACGAAACTAGGGGAACGCTCCACCTCTCATTGCCCAACAAAGCGGTCGATGGTGCGGGTAAATAGCGGGGTCAGCGGCCGCAGCACTTCCAGCACATTCACCGGCCGCAGCACACACTGAATTCCACCCGTCTGATGTCATGGCCCCACCGAGAAACCCGCTGTGTCCTTCCGCTGCTTACGCACTACTTCACATTCCATAGCCTCGTTTCACTCACAAAACCATTCATAAATATTCCATAAACATAATTAAGTAGAATTTGCAACTTTTAATATTTTTTTAAAAGTTTATTTGCGTTACGTTATATTTTATTTTAGTTTTCGCGGATGTAGACGTAAACACTTGTTGCGCTCCTATCCCAGCAGGAAGCTAGAGTCACGCTGGAAGTGTCGGGCTAACATGGAGCTGTCTACTACATGAGCCGAACCAAAATAGCGACATTTAACTGTATTTTTTACCCTTTATCAGCGGTCTGAAACGGTTCATATGGAGCCCAATAAGCAGCCGGGTAAGAAGAATGAACTTGACTAAAGCAGATTGCAAGTAACGGTAATTTTTGTAAACTTTTTGTAATAAGATTGTAACCTGTGACGGCTGTTGTGTTCCCCGGGGCGCCGTCTATTTGCTGGGACGTAAATTAGCTTACATCTGTGGTGAAAAGTTGTTTCCTACGTTTAGTCAGTTATTTTAAGGTGGAATTTTAGACCAGTAGGTTAATGTCATGTTTTGAAGACTGCAGTTTGGAGTGTTAACTATGTAGAATATGCACAGTGACGTTAAAGTTGTTTAAATGAATGGAAAAGTTGGAAAAGTTTGGGTAAAAGTCATGTGTATCTAAAATAAATGGGGATTTTGAAGGGCTAAAATAGAACTATGTGGTGCCATATGGACTTTCCCCATCAGCTGCCTCTATCACGTTGGATTTAAATAACTTTTCTTATATTTTATGCTTTGATTTGCAAACTTATCCATTAAAATTTTAGTTTGTGTTTTGAAAAGTAAAGGAATTTCCCTTTATATATCATAAGTTTCACAAAGTTGGAATGCATTTTGATGACTTGGTGCAGACATGACATGAAGCAATAATAACAACTTGTACTAAATAGGCTTGTCAAAAGTATCGAAAATCGGACAATAATCAATACTAAAACTGGTATCGAAACTAGATACTCATTTGAGCAGGTATTGATACTAAAACAACACATTCACAGGACAGAAATGAGTCTTTGCTGAATAGCTTTAGTATCGAAACAACATTACTAGAAACTGAAAACAACCAGAATATTAGTCAACCAAATGATTTATTAGTCAGCTACTTATTTAATAATTTGCTGTTTAACATACAATTAGTAACTAGTATTTTCCAACAGCACGTGGTCATTTGTGAACTTAATGTCATGCCTGGTCAATTATTTCAAAGCCCAAAGTAAGCAGTTAATTCCTAGTAGAACAGTTGTAAATACCCGACATCCTGTTGTGTTTTGATTGTAGCCTGATTCTTGGGAGGTGCCTGTGCTATGTGTAAATGATGATGTGGTGACTGTGATTCATCTGTCATCTATGTGCATTCCAGGTCTGAAGATGAACCTTAATACAGAGCGTCATGTTTTGGTTTCGGCAGGAGACAGCTCTAAAATGTCCTAAGTAGATTTAAAGAGAGAGAACCATGCCCCTGCCGTTTGGCCTGAAGCTCAAAAGGACTCGGAGGTACACGGTGTCGAGCAAGAGCTGCCTGGTGACGCGCATCCAGCTGCTGAGTGGGGACTTTGTGGAGTTCACCCTGTCTGTGGAGAGCACGGGCCAGGAGTGTCTGGAGGCCGTGGCACAGAGGCTGGAGCTCAGAGAGGTATAGTATGTGAGGGTCTGAAATGAGAAACAGACTGCACCTACTATAAGCCATTTAAGAAAAGTGTTACTAAGGTTTGAACTCCCCAGTTATTTGTTACACAGCTTTAAAATACACACATTAACCAAGTCAAAATCATTATGAAATCACAATTAGAACTATAGATTTTAAAATGGGCAGTTCATTGGCCTATAGCACCAGTATGTAACTTTCTGGAGGTGGCAAAAAGTTGTGTACTGGGGCTTTAACAATATTCTAACTATAATTCTAACCTTTGTTGAAAACATTCAGAACCATAACCATATAATAATAATGCAACATGATGTGTTTGGCCTGAATACCAATACTATACATTTAGAGGAAGAAGATAAAAACGTGTAAATTGCCTAAAATGTTCTCTGAGTAAAGTATTATGACTCAGTCTCCATGTGATCGGTGATAACATATTGGAATGATGTAGTTACATTTTTGTCAATCTCACATGTTTGTTATTGTGTCTATGGGCAAGACACTTAACCTAACCCACACCCCCCACCGCAGTGACAGATACAGCTGGCAGGAACGACTGCTAGTGTAATAACCTGCCCAATCCCAGTTTAAATAAGAAATTTAAGAGGAAAGACTTTTTCAAGAGTAATTATATGGTTTTAGTTTGAGCCCAACTTTTTGGGTGACGCATAAAAACTCTTGTGTATACAGATAAGTACTTGCCTTAGATCCAGAATACACTCTTCTTCAATACTTTACGAAGATGTGAGTCTGGTTACTGGTGAATCTCCCCGAGTTCAGATGGATGGATGTGATTGACAAGTAGATTAGCCAATCAGAGACACGCATGGTCCGACCATATCAAAACAAATATGACTGCTTATGAGGAAGAAAGAAAGGGAAAAAAGATTACAAAGGACTGGAAAACGTTGCAGATTTTTGCAGAATCTATGAGCGAAGCACTAAACTGTTAATAATTAGAGGTGAGAGAAATTTGACTTTGTTCAAAATGATGGGTGGCCAATGAGATCCTTCATTTCACATGTGTCACTGAAATAAACAAATCTGATTGGACGGTACTGATTGGACGGTATCTGAATCTGGCTCGAGATGCAACAGAGGGAGTGGTGACCAGACTGATATCCCTCTGTATAAAAAATACAGAGAGAGATCAGTCTGGACACGCCATGCAAGCGAAGTACTAGTAAACAGCCTTTTCATAAGGTACCAGTAAACAGCCTTTTCATAAGGCTGTTTACTGGTACAATTAACGGTCCAGTTACTTCCAAAACTCCAGCTAACTTACTGCATGCCTTTGCTATTGTCCATATAAATCCATATAATTCCAGTAAAATAATTAGTCGATTAAGATTCCATTGACATTTAATTGGCTAAACTACTAGAGGACTATAGCCCTGATAACAAGATTATATTGTAACTTTAAGACCTTTTGAACAATTTCAGTATTGTATCAGTGAGGTGTTCCCTACTGTTATTGAGCATACCTGAACATCCCACTCTGCAGTCTGCACGATCATAAGACCTTCCTATTCTGTTTTAATAATAACATACTAAACCGTGGTCTTCCCTTTGTCAGATCACATACTTCAGCCTGTGGTACTACAACAAGCAGAACCAGCAGAGATGGATGGACCTAGAGAAGCCTCTGAAGAAGCAGTTGGACAAGTATGGCCTGGAGCCCACCGTGTACTTTGGAGTGGTCTTCTACGTGCCCAGTGTGTGCCAGCTGCAGCAGGAGATCACCAGGTACCTACTACCTGCTACTGCTACTGCTTTTAACAATATTGGCTAAATAAATACATCACAGCAACACAAAGTTCTCCATTTTACATAAGTGCACTGTTTATGGAAAGTAAAATGCATACTTGGGTTGGTCTTGGTGTAGTCTCAGTTTGACTTATAAATGAAGGCATGGACTTTTTTGTTTTTTTAATTTAACTGAACTTATTGTGCCAAAAGTAGACTGTATTAAAATATCACAATAATATTGTTATGGCGATACTTGGTAGTTATCAAAACGGTTATCAAATATTGCATCTTGTGTGCCAACCTAGTATCATGAATAGACCTGTCATGAAATTATCCACTCATTGTAATATATGATCAAAATATCTATAATTTTTCAGGCTCAATATTTATCATGTGTACTTTTTTGCACTAAGGATTATTTTTTCTTATTTTATTGTTGTATTAAGTCTGAATAATAACATTTGAGCAGTAGTTTGTCAAATAATCAATATCTATGACCCATTATACTATATATAAGTGTCAGTGTTATATAAGTGTTTAATTGTGCTATTTATTTTAGGGCTGCAACAAGTAGGCCTGTCACAATAACATATTTTGAATTTTGATATATAGCTGAAGTAAATATATACGATAAACGATAATATGGACAAAACCACAAAAACTATTCTAAATCTACAATATTGTTAAAAAATCATCAGCTGCAATAAATTAATAGCAGAATGAAACACTTTAGGTCTTAGTTTGCATCTGATATAGTCATAGAGGTTATTAATTCAGCCTTCTACGTCTTAAATCTTATCATATATCCAAAAAATTACCAAAAATTTGCCAGTAGTGCAAATTAAGAAATATTCTTCCAACTTTCATACATTGAACGATACATTGATTATAGTGATTATCATGACAGGTCTAGCAACAAGTTAATCAATTTATCGCAACCAATCGATTATTGAAATAATCGACAACTAATTTAGTTATCAAATAATCGTTAACTTGTATACATTGTAAATATACTATATAAGGATGTGTTCAAGTGGCTTCAATTTAGCTTTGTCTGGCCCTAGTTTATTTATCGCTAGCTTCATTTCTTACGATATGGTTCACTTAGAAATAGGGCTGCAAATAACTAACTTTAGTAGTCAACCATTCAGCGATTCATTTTTCGATAAGTTGAGTAGTCAAATGATAATTACTTTTGTACATTGAGTCTTTTAGAATACATTTTTAACTAAATAAATGTTGAAATATGGTGAAGGCTTCTAGATAGAGGTTATATTATTGACGAAAAGTAGAAGTCTTTTATTCTTTTTGGACATTTTGATTTAAAAATGCAACTTTGTTATAAAAGGTGTTTTTGTAGGTGTAGGTTTAGTGTCTGTATTGTCCAGATAACGATTATGATCATTAAAATACCTTACTGATTATTATTATCAACTGGTCACGATTAGTCGATTAAACGCTGCAGCCCTGCTTACAAAAAAGTCTACTGATATTATCCTGTTTTGGGGTTTGTAGTTAGTAGTTTCAATATTATCATTTAACGTGATATTTAACGTGATATTTTTCAGTGGCAATTCAGTGGCAATCGTTCAAAATGTGTTATGGTGACAGGTCTGATCATTCATGAAACCATTTGCCCCACAGGTATCAGTATTACCTCCAGCTCAAGAAGGACGTTCTGGACGGCAAGATCTCGTGCTCTTTGGAACAGGCCATCCACTTAGCCAGTTTAGCAGTGCAAGGTAAGGCTTTTGCAGTCTGCTTTGTCATGATAACCCATTGTTTTGCTTAATGTGCAGAAATACCACTCCATTTGTAATGGTCTCTCACATGCCACTGACACCAAGATATGTAGTTGCTCTGTTAGCAGAAATGCCACTCCATTTGTAATGGAGCTAACACCAAGATATGTAGTTGCTCTGTTAGCATCTTGTTTTGGAGGAAATGCTGATACCCAGTGTTTTTTGGTGTGCTGAATGTTGAGTTTATTCACGATATCTGTGTAATCCCTCAGTCGTCCAGGTCTGATCCATAGTAAAAGCCATAGTAAAACTCGGAGTTATCCGTACTCTACAACACAGAGCTCAAGTGGTGCCCACAAACACAGAGGGAAAATTGAAGGAGGAACAACACGTGGAGAAAGCCCTCTCTGCTTGTGGATATCCAAAATGGGCCGTCAATAGATCTAAGAGAGCTAAAAAAAACAGTACAACAGGGAATCTGAACCTAGAAGGAGAGGTGTAACTATTCCTTACACAGTGGGTGTGTCTGAAAAACTTCAGAGAATTTTCAGACAGTATGAGATTCCAGTCTATTTCAAACCTACAAACACTTTAAGACAGAAACTGGTTCACCCAAAGGACAAAACTCCGAGCCATAAACAAAGTAATGTGGTCTACTCCATTCAGTGCAGTGAGGAGTGCAGTGAGTGCTACATTGTAAAAACTAAACAGCCACTCCATAAGAAAATGTACCAACACCGCCGTGAGAGCTCCTCTGGACCCCAGTCCGCCGTACATCTCCATCTAAAAGCCGCTAACCACACTTTTGAAGATAGTGAAGTAGAGATCTTAGTCAGAGAGAAGAAATGGTTTGAGAGGGGAGTTAAAGAAGCAATTTTTGTTAGGAAAGAAAATCCTTCCTTGAACAGGAATTGGGGCCTTAGACATCATCTGTCACCTATATACAACCCCAACCTCAGGCCCAGCAAACAAAGGAACAAAGGTGACAGAAAACAATAGGACCAACCAGGGCCATTAAGGTTGAATGGAGGCGCGTTCAGGCTGAAACTGGAAACAATAGCTGTTTACAGTTTAAGTTTTGTGAGCTCCTCCCTTCAGATAGACACATACACATCTTCAGTACTTTACGAAGATGTGAGTCTGGTCACTGTCGAATCTCCCCGAGTTCAGATAGGCGTGATATGACAGGTGGATTAACCAATCAATTCAACTACTATCATAAGGGATTGAATCATCATAAGGGACTGAAAAACGTGCAGATTTCTGCAGAATCAATGAGGTGAGAGAAATGTTATTTTGCTTGTAAATGATAGATGACCAATGAGCTCCTTTGTTTCACATGCGTCACTGAAAGAAACAAATCTGATTGGACAGGCATGTTTGGTTCCGGCTTGAGATGCGACGGACAGAGTGGTGACCAGACTAATATCCCTTAAATCTAGCACAAGAGTCCAGGGGAACAATTTAAAAGCACCGGGAACACAGAAGTCGGTAATCACTAGAATGAGCATGAATATCTAATGCTAGTTTAGCAACAGCATGTGTCCAGTGTGAAAACAGTGCTGGCAAAGTAAAATCAGAACTACGTTTTAGTGACTGGGGCGTTAGCTTTGCAGAGCTGCTGAAATCATTCACTGCTCTGTCTGAATAATTAAATAATTTGCCTTGGGCTGTAACAATTAATCAACTAATGATTAGTTGACTATAAAAAAATCGTAATTGTATTTTGATAATCGTCATTGTTATCTGGACTATTGGTGGTTTTTAGAGTCTAGAATGTAATGTCATACTGTCAGATGGGGATAAGAGCAGGTTTTCCCTACTGATTGCATTGTACTTTGCCATAGAATATCCAAAATGTAAATTCACAAATGTTGGACTAGATTCAAGATCTTTCTGTATTACAACACAAATCTTCATTTTAACCATATTCATTTTAGCTGCCCTTGTCTGTATTAAATATTGCTGTCCTATAGAATGTTGTGATGTCACCTGAAACCCAGCAATACAGACTCTTAAACACATATGAAAGACCTTTGAAGACAGTGGCATTGTTAAACCAAAATGTCAAAAAAGACTTTCATCAATAATACACTTCATTCGTAAATATTCTCTATTCAGAAGTCTTCAATCACTGTACTTCAACCTTTATTTGGTTGAGTCTGAATGTACAATAGAAATAATTGTTTGAGTAGTTGACTTAGGGCAGGGCCATATGGGGATGAAACTTGAATTGTGATCTCATCCCTGTGACAATGTGCTATTTTGGTCAAATCACCATATCATGATTCCCTGTATCTCTATGATAAAATAAACAGGCACTTTCCACCACCCACTCCTCCTATTGGCCAGCCTTCAGCCATCATGCTCTGAGTGAGTGACAGGTGGATTTAACCAATCACAGTGAAGCGTGGACTCTCAGAAACAGAAGATAGCTTAAGTTACCTCTTAAAGACTGTATAATAGATACAAAGAAATAGCGATTCATTTTTTGATTATTAATATTGTGATTTTTGAAGCGCCAAATCATGATTTTGATTTTTGATTTTATCACCGAGAAGTCGACTACTAAAATAAACGCTCGTCACAGCTCTAAATTTGCCATCACTGGTTGACGGAGACGGCAGAGGCGCTGTAGTGACTTAGCATTTCTGAAGTCACTGTTTCGGCTTGGCTCAAAATAAAGCTGTGTAACTCTGTCTGGGCCTTCCCGAGTGCAGTGTGTGTCTGGGGGACAGTCGTAGCTTTTAAGCTGGGCCGATGCCTGGAATAGGGCGCATATGTGGAGCTGGTGCCAGAGGAGCTCTCTATTACAAACAGGCCTCCTCTAAAGTTAGCCAACGTCATGGTACATATCTCACATTCTTCTCACCATCTGGACTGCATGATGTCCAGGTACTTTATCATGTTCCTCTGCCCTCACAGCTGCTCTGGGAGACTTCAATCGATACGACTCGCAGGAGTTCCTTCAGAAGTTTGACCTGTTCCCAGAAGTAAGCCAACACATTCAACTTTTGAATTTAAGGATTTAGCGACGTGAACGGAACATTTCAAACTTTTACCTTTCAAAGATAAGAAAGAAAATGTGGCTAATATAAGAATGCATATATTGATACTTTGCTGTGACATCACACGGGGGGGGTTGACTCATGTCTATGGTGGAATGTTGAGCAGTTACCATGGTGACACAATGCACACATTAGCAAACCCTGCCAAAAAAGTTTTTAGATAGTGCAGTTACCATGGTGACACAATGCACACATTAGCAAACCCTGCCAAAAAAGTTTTAAGATAGTCAGAAAACTCAAGAAAAAAACAATGGATTTAAACAACACATTTTCAGGAGCCTGTGATCAATACGAGCGCTGGTGGTCCTGTTTAGGTGTTTGATTTTTAACAAAAAAGTCAGAGTGACTAACTGAAAAACTAATGGCTAATGTTAGTTAGCTTGTGACTGTGACGGTATTTGAGAGGGACTTGTTTAACAGCACAAATGGTCAGATTTGTGTCAAAAAAAACTCAGATTAAAGTCTAACAAAGCCTCAAACAAAGCAGTGCCCCCAGTTAGCATCACACCCCCAGGGAATGTTGATGGCATCAGCTGCAAAGTAGTAATAAACATATGGAAACAGCCAGGCCTAAACGAATAACTATTACACTATTATTATTCATGCCAGAAGATGTTCAGAGGTCTACTATCTTTAGAGAAATGTAGCCAGTTTTTATTATGAAGTTCACAATTGTTCACTTGGTCATTTGTAAAATAGGACACAAACTCTGCAGATTAACCCATTATGCAGTGTTCCCCTACAGGTACACTACCAGTCAGAAATTAGGACACACTTTTTCATTTTTCTTTATTTCCTTGATTATTTCCATTGTAAATTCTCACTGAAGGCATCAAAACTATGAATGACACATGTAGAATGTCGTAAACAAAAACTAAGCAAAATAACTCCAAACTTATTTTAGAAATAAACAATAATAAAAATAGCCAGCCTTTGCTTTGAACCCTGGTTGGCACTTTTGGCATGTCTTGACCCTGACAAGGCACAGCTGTAAAGTGAAAACCATTTTAGGCCAAGGCCAAGCACAGCAGCGCTGTCAACAAAGTAAAGGGTGGATACTTTGAGGATTGGAGTATAAAATATTAAAAATATTTAGTTATTTAACTTTTTTCTTTACTACATAATTCCATATATCTTGCTTCATATATTTGATGTCTTCCGTATGTGTATAAAATGTAGGAAGAAACATAAAGAAAAAAAGACATTGAATGAAATGGTGCGTCCAAACTTTTGACTGGTAGTGTATAATACTTGCTTACTTAAATTAGAGTAAATTTTATCCACGTTTTAGTTGGGGTTGCTCCCTTGGGCAACTTCTTGGTAAGAACTACTGCAGCAATAATGTAGTTAAGTTTTAGACCTTGTTTATCCCTAATTTAGCCCTAGAAGAGTACTGTTATAGACCTGGTTGAGACCTGGAGGTCTCAAAAAAAGATTTGGTTTTCTAAGTGGTACTTGGGTAGTAAGTTTGAGAACAACTGCCTTTAATGCATTACTGAATCTAGCTACAATATCTAAATGTCTGTTTGTGATGTAGGACTGGATTCAGGATGAGCGAGTTCTGGAGGAGGCCACACAGAAAGTGGCTCTGCTTTATCAAAGATTACGGTAATCAAAACTCTCACTCAATATATGCTCCTTTTTGATGTTTATGTTTTGGCCTTACTTACTTATTTACTTACTATTGTGTCTGTAGAGGACTGTCTGCCCCAGAAGCAGAGATGATGTACATGCAGGAAGTGGAGAAGATGGAAGGCTACGGACAGGAGAGCTTCCAAGCGAAAGTGTGTCCACATTCGATCTTTATTTAGTGTATAAAATACTGAAGTAAGGATGAAAGTAAAACTGTGTTGAACCCCACACAGGACAGCACTGGAGCAGACGTGACCCTGGGATCCTGTCTGGACGGCATCTTCGTCAAGCACAAGAATGGAAGGCCTCTACTTCTTTTCAGGTCTGTACTAAATATGTAAGCTGTCTGCTTCAGAGTTGGCACGCTCTCCCAGGCAGTTCAATCCTCCAGCTACATAGTACTTCTGACCACTGCTTATTAAAGGGGCTCATTTCTATTTGCTGGGTTTCAGATGACATCACAACATTCTATAGGCCAATAATATTTAATACAGATGAGGGCAGTTAAAATGAATATGGTTAAAGATTTGTGATGTAATACAGTGAGTTCTTGGGTCTCACTAAAAGAAATGATTGGGTTCAACATTTGTGAATTTACCTTTTGGATATTTCATGGCAAAGTACAATGTAATCAACAGAAAAAACTGTCTCTTGCCCCACATCGGGGAGTATGACATCATCATATTCTAGAATCTGAAAAGCACCAATATATCACCCCAACAAGCACAGGACTTATTTCTCAAATGGAACAAAAAAAAGTAAAACTCACGCCTAAATTTAATTATAAATGAATTTTAATGAAACCTTTATTTGTAAAATCACACATTTGAAACCACGCCTTGTAACTTTCTGGAAGGGATCCATCACCTGCATTATTCCATGGAAATAGAAAGTTAACACCATAGAAACACTGAAGTGTACATTTGCCATTGTCTTTCATTTAAATAGAAGCATCTGAGGATTTACTGATTGGACAAGAATAATATCTCAATACATCCTAAAAAGCTCCACCATGTGACTTTTTGGCAAAAATAAAAAACTAAAATAAAACACTTTAGAAATAAAATTCCCAGTCTAATGAAGGCACTGATGTGTGTGATTATCCTAAGCATTGTGGTATGTGCACATTCCTGTCTGAGGCTGAACTTCAGGTTATCCACATACCACTGCATTTAGAAGGAGCCTGCTGATGCATGGCCTATTGTCCCCATAGGCATTGTTGGAATACTTTGTGTCTTGAATAGAACCAGGTTTGTGTGTGACAACTATTACATCACCTGTTTTTCCCCCTTCTCTCTCTCTCTCCCTGTGTCTCTTCGTCTCTCTCCCTCTCTCTCCCTGTCTGTGGCTCTCGTATGGTCCGTGCAGGTGGAGTGACATTAACAACATGACTCACAACAGGTCGTTCTTTGCTCTGGAGCTGTCCAACAGAGAGGAGAGTGTCCAGTTCCAAACAGTGAGTTCATCCTCCTGAGCATCTGTGCACCGCTCACATGTCATCAGCTCCAGTCACTGCACTAGTATTCAAGAGTACTCATTGGAATTAGGCATTGTATCACAGTTAAACCGGCCTTTGAAGCTTGAAAATATAATAGACTGGATAAAATATTACAGTAATAGACACTATAGGGCGTTTAACTCAAAGAAGCTTCTCAGTTCATTGTGTGAATCAATAATTATTCGTAACAACTAAAAAAATATAATCAAGATACATTTGGAACCAAAGTAAATGGTAAGTAAAATGTGCCCAATATATCGTAACTGAAACTAAATTTTTGTTGGCACATTCATCAAATCTCAAAGCCTGCAATTATAGAGAATAGAACGTCCTCTTCAAAGAACAAAATGTCTGTCTTTTTGAAAATAGTGTTGCACCTGTTGTTAAGATCTGTACAAACATGTTCTTAAATACATGGGAGTCTTGTATTAGATCTGCTATGTGTTTAACTGCTAAACTAAGTGCAATCGTAATACTTTTAAACAATCACAAGAATTTTTTTGTTAAAAACAGTTACAAACCATAGATCTCATTTCCAAATGTTTTAAATGAAGTAATTAGACTGACTTATTGGAAGCTAGTTCTTTTAGTCTTTAGTCCTTTTGTAAATTATTCCAGGAAGGATCCCAGGAGTGCAGAATACCGAAATGCTACTTTACCAGTTTCTGTGCAAACGATATGAAAAGTCCAGGGTTTCCGCCAGCTCTTAAGACTTTCATTCAAGATGATGCAATGCAATAGAAGACCTATTGTGCTTGTGTCTGCTTTATAGCTATGATGACACTCATAGATCATTGTTATAATTTGCACATTTTAAATTGCAATATTCATCTAAAATGAATCCTGCGCGTATCATCATTTAAGAGAATAAAATTGGAGAACGAATTAAGTAGAGAGCAGTGGGTGTATGCCAGTGGATGTGAAAACGGGGATTGATCGGGATAGAAGGCATCTTCTCAAACATGCAGGAATCACTCCAAATACAACTTTGCATGAGTAAATGGTGCAGGGAAACAACTATAACATGGTTAAAAGCTTTGAAAAGTCAATTTTGCATAACAGGTCTGCTTTAATGCAAACCAGGTCTAGCTTCCACTGACTCCTAAGAGAAGCCTCATTTAAATGCCTCTTTGTTTGACCAACCTGACTCTCCCTGTACCATCTTTGTCTTTGTTCTGTCTGCTGCAGGAGGACATGGAAACATCCAAATATGTGTGTCGGATGTGCCTGGCGCGCCTCAAGTTCTACAAGATAAACAAGAGCTCGCTGTAAGTGCTGTGCGTGGTTCTTACTGTAGGACGTGTGCGTGCGGTGCTGAGGAGTGTCCACAGTGTGTTTGGTGTGTCTCTTCAGAGAGGAGTGTGACCCGCGGCCTCAGAAGTCCCTCCTCACTCTCTCACTCCCCCGTTTCCCCATGCTCTCTCGACCCTTTCTGCCGTCTGACAAGGGGTGAGCAGCTGATGGCTACTGCTGTTTGTCTGCGCACGCTACTGCCTCTATACACTAAATAGACAACATCAATCCACATTATCACGCCAAGGATCAGTGGTTTAGTTTCGGAGCACACTAGAGCACAGCAATGGATAATGAGTGCAAAAAGACACCTCTGGATTCATTTTATATTTATTTTTATTATTATTTCATATTTATTAAATTATTTTTTTCAGTTGTCTTTTGGTGGTTTTCTGTGGTGCTTTTGAACAAATAAATGTACTAAATGACCAAACAGATCAGCAGGTGAGATGACTACACGATATTGTAAGTAGTTACAGGCCAAGTTACAGGTCAGATCTGTGGAGAGACTTGACCTGTAACTTGGCCTGGTGGCTGCTTGACTTCATTGAGATAGATACATTTTTAATGCCATACTGTTTAATATTCCAAGCAAAGCAGTAACTTTTCATGGTGACGAGCAGGTTACATAGTGCGCCTTTAAACTGTTGGCAGCTGGCACTAACCTGTTCAGTTTATTGCACAAAAGCAATTTATAACATGTGGTTTTCCGTGTTAAAAGGGCCTATTTTGCACTATGTTATAATGATGTTTCCTCTTCAAAAGCATATGGCGTTGTGTTTTGTTTAATTCGCACATATTTGATACACCTTCATATTTAGGCTGAGTTCTTCTCTCAAACAGAAAACACTCGTTCCTTGCTCCCTTGTGATGTCATTAAGTGGTAATACAGGAAATGCTCCATTGTGTTTTAAACACATACAGCCTCATTAGAATCATTTTGATCTTTTCAGCCTGAATTTGCTAAACTTTGAAGTTACAGTTATAGGGTTGTTAAGTGTTTACAATTTTGTTTTTGTGACACCACATCTTGCACTAAAAAGAGACCACACTTGTTTAATGTTAACAAGCTTCTAAGTGTGACAGGAAGTATCCAAGGTTGAGGTATGAAGCTAGGCTACGCTAAGATAGCGTTAGCGGTGACCGGCAATTAGTGAGATATACACAGTGGTAATCCCATGTTATGATAGATTATTATTTACATATTTGATAATATTTTTGGTTAAACATACATTTTTGAAAAGTAATTGTCTCCTGTCTGATAAAAAATAAAGCTCAAAATTAGCTGTGAAGTGACTTCGTCACTTAACAATCCCATGATTTTTATTCTCATTTGAACTGCTTCTCTCCTGCATCAGCAGATGTTAGAGACTTTCTATTGACAATCTCAACTGTACAAAAGGTAAAACAAAAATATTCAAAAATAAAAGCAACAACATAAAGTTATTTCTAGTGTAATTAAGTAAAGCGATTCAGTTGAGCCTAAACATAACTGTTAACCTTAAAATTACCACTTAATGACATCACATGGTGGAACAGAGCATTTTGAGCTTTGGGGATGTAGAGAGCCTAATAATCCAGGATTACTCAAACATGTGTTATTAAAAGAAAAAACAACTCCGGATATGTTTTTGATGAGGTAAGAGCATTCCAACATAGCTAAAAGGTCACATGAGTCAGTTTTGCGTAATATAGGAACTTTAAATTGTGCATCAACAGAGTGGTATGTAAAAGTTCAGCCCTGACTCTACATTATGCTCTGCAGCCAAACCCAGCCCACAGTGAACCCGGTGAGAAGGAGATCCTCCACTAGACTTTCTCTGGTAAAATGAAACTCTCATTATTGTGCTTTATTTTATTTTATTTATTTTCTTTGGTCACATACTGTTGTGTCTGCAGCCAAAGCCCCAGGCCTACATGATGCCTCCTCAGATGCACTACAATGGACACTTCACCGAGCCCTACACGTCCTCACAGGGTAATGCACACGCTACAACCTCAACTATTCGTTAGACACTGAAAAGAGCTTTACAATGGGAGCTCATGTCATGTTCACTGTTAACTGTTTAGAAAATACAAGAGCATGTCCTCCCTCCTCAACATGAATACTTTTGTTATATTCAAAAAGTAACATGCAACAATTCGACAAATACATCAGATTGATTAATTTTGAGACTCCGCAACATTTAATTGTGACTTGCTGACTGTATAAAGAAGTGGACTAAGGGAGTGTGTCCCATGCAGAGTATGGCTCCAGGGAGATGAAGTTCATCGAGGCTAGCAGTTATAGTGGCTAATTTTGAGCCGTGTTCCATATTTGGGAATCTGAGGAATGTTCACTGTTAACTGTTTAGAAAATACAAGAGCATGTCCTCCCTCCTCAACATGAATACTTTTGTTATATTCAAAAAGTAACATGCAACAATTCGACAAATACATCAGATTGATTAATTTTGAGACTCCGCAACATTTAATTGTGACTTGCTGACTGTATAAAGAAGTGGACTAAGGGAGTGTGTCCCATGCAGAGTATGGCTCCAGGGAGATGAAGTTCATCGAGGCTAGCAGTTATAGTGGCTAATTTGGAGCCGTGTTCCATATTTGGAAATCTGAGCATGTGTATCATAGCAACCAAAGAGACAGTCAGGAGCGAGGGTGTTGAAGGTAACGCCCCTTCCCCCCCGCACCGCTGGTTTAGCAATGCTGCCAATCAACCTGTTGCAGGTGCTAGCGGAAGCAACCTCAGAGAAAGAAGGCACCTGATTGGTCTGTTATTAATGTTCATATCTTGATTTAGGGACAAAATGGCGAAATAAAAACACCAGGTTCATGTAGAGCGGGTTAATACGAACATTTTAAGACTAAAATGACAAGCCTGACAGCAGTCAGTGGAGCTGGGAAGCACGCCCTGCTCGCTTCCAGTCTGGAATGCGGCAGCTAGCAGGTTAGTTATGTCCATTTATATATACAGTCTATGCTTACTGTAAAATTTGACCTTTTCATTTAGTGTTTGGTTACCTTTTATGTTTTTTTTTCTGGGCACCAACAAGGAGTCTGATCATGCTACTAACAGACTTCAAATCCTCTTATGAGTCAGTCGCATCATCATTGTCATAATGAAGAAAACTAGATCAAAATAAAAAGTGGAGTTACTGTAGTTTAGTTACATGACTGTTTGTTGCTCAGAAACAAGCAAATTGTCATGGTTTATGCAGTTCTGTTTTTTGCCATTCAATTCCATCTAAAGCATTTCAGGCCTGGTAGCTAGCTTAGTTAAAGTCCAAGATATTGTGTTATCATGATATTGACAACATTGCTACATCCCAAGTGATCCTGATCGTTAAAAGAATGGTAGCTGTTGCTTTATGATCTCCTTTATAATCTCTGCATTTCCTCTCAGATAACCTGTACGTGAACAGTCAGAACGGTTACTACTACCACTCTCAGACGAGCTTAGACTGCCCCCCTGTGGACTACAGCGGAGGACGTCTGCGTAACGGGAGTGTATATAGCGCCCACAGCACCAGCTCCCTCACCAACCCCCAGCACTACATCCAGCCCTCCCCCATGTCCTCCAACCCCTCCATCACAGGAAGTGACATCACCCGGCCCGACTACCTGCCCACGCACCGCCACAGCGCCCTGATCCCGCCCTCATACCGCGCCACGCCCGATTATGAAAGCGTCATGCGCCAGAAGAACCAGGCGGCGCTGGGGGGCGTGATGCTGTCCCAGGAGCACCGCCAAAGTCACTCCATGAGAAACCTCAACATCAGCAACTCGTACGCCTACAGCCGGCCTGACCCACTGGTCTATAGCCAGCCCGAGATCCACCACTACCCCTTCCACTTGGGCTCCAGCTTCCACGGCCCGTCGCCCTACCCCTACCCCACAGAGAGGCGCCCCGTAGTGGGGGCAGTGAGCGTGCCCGAGCTCACGAACGTTCAGTTACAGCAGGCCCAAGAGTACCCCGCACCAAACATCATGAGAACACAGGTGTACCGCCCGCCTCCGCCCTATCCATACGCCCACCCCCGGCCGGCCAACAGCACCCCCGACCTGTCCCGCCACCTGTACGTGAGCAGCAGTAACCCGGACCTCATCACCAGGCGGGTGCACCACTCGGTGCAGACCTTCCAGGAGGACAGCCTGCCCGTGGCCCACTCCCTGCAGGAAGTGTCAGAGCCGCTGTACAGTGGACCCGCCCACAGACCGCCCTACCATGTCTACAAGAGGAACTCCATCGAGATCGCAGGCCTGGCCCACAGTCTGGAGGCCATGAAGGTCAAAGAGAGAACCATGTCCAGCTCTGCTGTGGAGTCTCTCACTATGGCTGTGCATGAGGCGCGCTCACAGGGCTCTCAGCTCAATGTGCTCCTGGAGCACTCCCACACAGAGGAGCTGAAGGAGGAGGGCCAGTACGGACACAAGAAGTCCCCCTCTGATGCCACCATGCTGGTGCACAGCAGTGAGGAAGAGGAGGAGGAAGAGGAGGAAAGCGGCCGTCACACCCCTCTGTCCCACAACACCAGTGCACAGGCCATGCCCACAGAGCCCCCCCCAGCCTACCCCACAGGATCTGTACTGAGCCCAGCCATAGGCTCTGCTCTCACTGGAGCTCTGGGGTACATCCCAGAGAGAGAGGCCTGGACCATGCCCTCAGAGCCAGAGCCCACTGCTGCTCAGTGCAAACTCAAGATAAAGAAGAGGCCCATGTCCGAGGTGCTCCCAGTGAAGAGGCCTGTAGAGGGGCTGCCGCCTGCGGTGAGACACACACTCCCGGGGTCAAAGGTCACAGACACATAAACACACTTATTGTAGAGCCGAGACATTTCATCATTCACTTAATGAACACTAGAGGGTTTGTGTTTTACGTTACAGATGTTAGTTTCTCTGGTGCAGTCAAATTTATTTAACCTTATTTGCCAAGTATCAAATGTATATCTACCAGGTCTTAAAATAAAACATGATATAATCATTTTTTTCAGGAGACAAAGATGCAAAATCTGTTTCATACCCTCAAACTCTTGTAGGCGTTCTATACGAGGATAATTTGAGTCGAGCATAAATCAGTAAATCAGGAGTCTGTATCTGACCTTTAAACCAGTTTGTTTACATAGCAAATAACTCAATAATATTAATATCAATCTGGAAATATCTCTGAATGTTTATAAACAGAAAAAATCTAACACAAAGAAATGAGGAACTCTTTATAACTGTTTGCAATTTTATTGAGTTGACACTAGATGTCACTTGTTCCAGCAGTGTAAAATCTTTTTTACACTAAAAGACAAACATGTGTCACAGTGATCTCACATTTGAAATGGAAATGTGTTTTACATTCTGACTCTTGTCCATTCTATATTTGTTCATTTTATATTCCCCTACTGTCAGTATTTCCATGTGGTCACAAGTGTTAGTGTACTACACCTGTAGGGCTCTGACAGGTGACACAGACTGAACAAACAGGTGTGGCCACATTCTGCCGTGTCCTTCCACTTTATTGCACTCAGTCCCTCTGTGTGTCTGTGTGTGTGTGCGTGCGTGTGTGCGGGCTCCTCACAGGGCATGAAGAAGGGAGGCAGGACGGACCAGAGGAGGGGCCCCTCGCACAGGGCCCCGCACCACAACGGGCTCCCCAAGACGGCCCTGCACCTGGAAGCCAAGGACGAGCTGGAGCGGGCGTCCAACGACCAGAGGGTAGGGCACTCACAACACTGCGGCAGGAAGTCACTGTACATGCAACTCATTCAGATTTGTATCATCTTTTGTCATAGATTTGTGGAGGGTACACCATTACTACAGTACTACAATACTACAATACTACTACTACTACTACTAGCATTTTCAGACAGTTATATAGTTTATATATAGTTACATAGTTTTATTGGTTGACTTGGGCAGATCTGTGTGAGGTGAAGCCTGGTAACATTGTAGTGTTGTCACAATACTAAAATTCTCTCAGTGTATTTCGATACCAAGGAATAGATTCTATACTGAATATTGATTCTGATGCCACGATTACAATAAAAAAAAAACACTCTTTAGACAATAGAATGTGATTTTCAACATTAAATCGTAGTACTTTCTTTTATATTATGTGGCCTTAACTATGCAGAGATAATGAGAGGCGAGCCATAATGATGAACACTTTGGCCTGTTCAAAGCTGTTATTATAAAGAACTCTTCTTAAAAAAATAATAAAATAAAATAAAGTGGGAGTTTTTTAAAATGTATAGTTTGGATTAAGATTTTTAGACAGTGTATATTATATATATTGGTTTATTTTTCTGTTTCACTTTTGTTTCTCCTTATAAGAGATTCTAAATGATGGTGACCTAAATCATCAGTTTCATTTTGAATATTAGGACTATGGTTTCTAAAGCAACATGTCAGATGGTGCGTGATTGGACACTGCACTGTTTGTGTACCGTCCTGCTTTAGTCACAGTTCATTAAAGTCTCCTCCCCGCTCCCCCTTTTGATGAATTTGCGGCATAACATGAGCTATCCCCAGTTTGCTAACGATGTAAAACGCATATAAACTCCGCAGAGGCAGAGTCAGAGTGAATTTTAAGGGGGGGGCATTTTAAACACTACAGTCTGTGATACCTATGCGTACGTCTAAACTTAATGTTTGCGTGTGTGTGCTCGTCTGCGCTCAGTCTCGGGAGTTGGAGCAGCACGTGGAGCAGGGCCAGGTGCTCGCAGAGTACGAGAAAATCCCCAAGCGCTGGTCCTCCGCTGAGTGCACCATCGCCCGGCAACCCGAGAACGAGGAGAGGAATCGCTTCCAGGACGTCCTGCCCTACGATCACAACCGCGTGGAGCTCATCCCCACCAAGGAGAACAACACGGGCTACATCAACGCCTCGCACATCAAGGTAAGGAACACAACGAGGGTGCTGGGGTACAGGGCCAGAAGACGTATTGTGCTTGTGTCTGCTATATAGTTAGAATCTATGACACCAGTGGATCATCATGTTATAATTTGGACATTTTAAATCGCTATATTCATCTAAAACAACTTAATAAAAGAAAGTCCGCTGACTTCTGTGTTAGAAAACTGCGGTGCCCAATGGGAGCTGAGATCACCGTAAACATCATCACAACAAAGAGCCGTGTAGCTGTCGGCGCCTCCTACGGAGAGCTGCACATCACTCACCGTAAAATCATCACAACAAAGAGCCGTGTAGCTGTCGGCGCCTCCTACGGAGAGCTGCACATCACAGTAGCGAGTAGTGGATTTTTTTTTCATTTGTACCTAAATGACTATGCAAATACTACATGTATCATGTACTACACGATTAAGAAAATAAAATTGGAGAATGAAGTAAGTAAAGAACAGTGGGTGTGTACCGGTGGCGGTGATCGTAGTAATGACGTCTTGAATGAGGGGAAACTATAACATGGTTAAAAGCTCTTTCATTTTATGTTTCCTTTTTATTTCCATGATTGTTTACATTATAGATTCTCACTGGAGGCATCAAAACTATGAATAACACCTAGGCCTGTCATGACAACAGATTTTGAAGCACGATATATCGCTACAGAGAAATATTGCGATAAACGATAATTAGTGACATGAAGTAGTTTCAATATTAAGATTTAAATAAGACAAGATAAATAAGACAAGATAAACAGTAAACCAATTTTAAATAGACAGTTTCATTAAAAGACATGAACTGCAACAAATAAAGAGCAGAATGTACCAATAATTAGCCATAAAAGGGACTTATTCACTGCTTCACAGCTCAAATGTTATCATTTCACAACAAAAATACACAAAATCTCCCCACTTTTACAAAGAAAAAGTGCTCACGATAAATATTGAGGCCCTAAATATATAGTTCCAGCTTTCATTTATTGAACGATAAGCCGATATAGTGATTATTGTGAAAGGCCAAATGACACATATGGAATGTAGTAAACAAAAATTGAAACGACTCAAAACACAACAAGGCACAGCTCTGAAGTGAAAAGCATTTCAGGAGACTTCCTCATGAACCTCATTTAGAGAAGACCAAGGGTTTGCTGTCGACAAAGCAAAGGGCGGATACTGTGAGGAATCTGAAATATAAAACATATTTACAGTTACTTAGTATTTTTGTTACATAATCCAATACATCTCGCTTCATATAACTGATGCCTTCAGTCTGTATCTACAATGCAACAAAGTAGTAAACATTAAAAAAAAATTGCTAGAGGTGAGTTGTGTTTAAACTTTAAACAGGTAGTTTTGTTAGCATGTTAAAAATGTTCCTAGTTTGAACATTTTGGTGAAGTTCACAATTTTACTTCCCAGTTGAACACGGGCAGCAGATCTGTAATAACATATGTAAAACTAATGTTATTACAGTTACCTAGCAACCACTCTGTAAACAGAAACCAAAGCTTATCTAATGTACACAATACAAATGATTTGTATATTTAGTAGCTCATTAACAGGTGAAGGGTGGATTCCTTTTGGCTCATACAGTTTTGAAGGAAAGTCTTTTGTCACTAGTAAACTGTCTATGGTGTTTTAGAAGCTTTGTGAACTGCTCTAATCTTTTTTGGCAACTTTAGTGCAAACTAGGTAAATTTGGAGCTTTCTGATCAAAATCTCCTTAACCTAAGCGTGTGCTGCCTTCAGTGGCCTCTACAATATTAAGTACTACGTGACGTCACACAAGACCCTACTGATTGTGATCAGAAACACCTGGCTACAGGGGCGGAGTCTGAAGTGCGGATACCTGTTAGACCAATCACACTGTTCCTCATATGTCTAGACTCTGCCCCCCCTCCGCCTCCCTCACTCTCTACTTGAGTCCTCCAGGCACTGCCCAGTTTAGCAGCTCTATTTGAAACGTGGTTGTGGGCGGAGTTTAGGTGTTTAGTCCCACTTTAAACTGATGCTGCATTTAAGGAAGGTCCAACCTCCAACTCGAAAATGAATGAACTTGGGAATGAACGCAACTCGGATTGGAATTTCAACTGGTAAAACTCGTGCAGAAGGGTTGGGCTCCGAATTCCCAAGTTAACTACACCGTGACAGGAGTCTGTTTGGGATTGGAGGACAGCGTTGTGACAGACTGGGATTTTGTTTTATTTTACACCGATGACTTCACAAATGAAACACATTTAAACCATTTCAACTGTATATTCTAATTAATGAAGTACTCAGCAGTACAACTTTGCAAAAACGTCTTAAATAATTAGTTTGTCCGTTATTAGCCAACAAGAAGCAACTTATTCTGTCACATAATTCTCTGTCACAACAACTACAGGGGTTTTGCGAGGATAAGTTATGCAAATGTTATTGTCGTTGCCGCGCATCCGTTCCACAGGCTGCGCTCGTGAACGGCCTGACATTGGGAAGTTGGATGATTACACGGCCACCTCCGAGTTTCCGAGACCACGTGAACGCGGCGTGAGCTCCACACTTGATAAAGCAGTGTCACGTGTTGTTCCAGATGACGGTGAGCGGGCAGGAGTGGAACTACATCGCCTCTCAGGGCCCCCTGCAGCACACCTGCTCAGACTTCTGGCAGATGGTGTGGGAGCAGTGTGTGTCCATCATCGCCATGGTGACGGCCGAGGAGGTGGGTGCAGTCATTCGGCCTGTACCGTATGTTGTGGATAGATACTGTGCAGTGACTTCACGCCGGGGAGGAGTAGTTTGTATGCCTGTGCGGAATGTTCAGCAGTTACCATGGTGACACAATGCACACATTAGCAAACGCTGACAAAAAATGTTTAGGATTGTCTAAAAAGGAAAAAAAAAAAAAAAATGGATTTAAACAACACGTTTTCAGGATCAACAAAAAAAAGGTGGGAGTGACTAACTGAAAAACTGGTAGCTGGAACTACAACAGGTGAGCTGATTTAGCTTGTGATGTGACATTATTTGACAGGGACTTAAGTAGCTGGAACTACAACAGGTGAGCTGATTTTGTACTAAGTCAGTTCTTTATGGTCAGATTGTGTTAAAACAAAGCTCAGATTAAAGTCTAACTTCATTGCCTCAGGCAAGGCAAGTTTATTTGTATA
>JACM01056473.1:0-16571 GCA_000787095.1 Periophthalmodon schlosseri
TATTGATATTGATATTGATATTGATATCAAGTTGTTTTGTGACACTTGGGAGTAAAATAGGACTAAACCCGGACTAAACCAGGATGCTAGCTGTTTAGCATTATTATTATCACTGTTAATGCAAAAAATAGTTGCAGTTTTAGTTTTCTGTAAGTTGGTGGCTTTGTATGAATGTTATTCTTTATCGAAAAAGTATGTTGAGTATGTTGTACAACTGTTAAAAAATGAAACTGTTTTAATCAGGGACCGTGAAATCAAGTTTGTAAAGAGTACTTTCACTTAACTACAAGACTAGAGTATGACTAGAACCAGGACTAGGACCAAACTAAGTCTACCTCAGGACTAAATCAGAATCTGCCCAGGTTAAGTAGACAATAGTTGAGGCTTGTATTGTGTCGTTGTTACAATACTAAATAAATGAATCTCTTTGTCCATCTTGTTTTCAGGTGAAATTGCGATGCACGTGTTTGCTGTGGTCTTTGCCCTTGTACTGATGCTGACTCAAGCTCTCTGTTCACCTCAGCAGAATCAGGGATCGGCCATGATTATCAGAGGTAAGGCATGTTTATACCAAAAAAGTTACTTAGTGCATTTTCAAGTGTTGTTGACTTGGGAGACAGTAGCTCAGTTGGTAGTGTTTTGTGGTTCGAATCCCGTTCTCGACATTAACATCATTGGTTGAGCAGTCAGATCCACTGACCTACATGTTGGCGGTGCGATTCCAGCTCCCACAGATGAATGCTGTTGTTGTGTCCTTGGGCATTTAACCCACCTTACCTCCACTGTCTGCGTACACTGGTGTGTGAATGGGTGAGTGGTTCCTTGATGTAAAGCATTTTGAGTGCCTTGAAGGTGGAAAAGAGCTATATAAAAATGTTACCATTTACCATAAAGACTTCCACTCCCACTGCAAAAAGGTGGGTCTATTCTTGTTTTTGTGTCCTTGGGCAGTGCACCTTTCACCTTGCCTGTAATGTGATTGGTTGTGGCTTTTTTTTGTTTTTTTGTTTTTATTTATAGATCCAGATATCAAGTCATGGTACACAGGGAGAGGCATCAGACCAGTCGGACGATTTGGACGAAAAGTGATGAGAAGAAATGTATTTTTTCTGCAAGCTCACAGACCCTCTGCCTCAGCTAACAGGGACTGGCTCTCCCACTGAGGACAGCAGCCATGGACAGTCTACACTTTCACATTGGAAAAGCCAAAAGTAAAATCTGTCAACTGGACAAAAAGTTGTAGGATTAAAGATATTTTACTGCTCATCCAAGTGTGCACTGTGCCTGAGTCATATTTAGCATATTCATTCAGCTCTTAATGGGCGCTTTCACGCCTATTCACATCCTGACTAGGTATAGGTGTAAAGGACCCATTAAGAGCTGAATGAATATGCTAAGGCGCAGTGCACACTTAGTGTAGTTCAACAGCTCCTCCCTTCAGATAAATATAAGGCAGTGTCCACCAGTAATCTGACCAGAACTGAAGAAGTGGCTTAGATGAGCAGCGAAATGTCTTCACTACATATATATATATATATTCACAAACAGGTTTTCACATGATGATGTAAAAATGGTGTTGTATTCGTCATTCGTCATTACACTGGACATACAAATTGAACAACAAAATTAGATTAGAGGGTTTGTCCTGAGTAATTTCAACTATGCATCAAACTGCGTCACACTCTGGGTTATGGTGGGTAGTACTAGTTACATTTACTTGAAGTATGAAGTACTTTTTATTTAATTAAAAAGTACTTCTAAGAGTACTTTTCAGACACCATAGACACCATACTTTTACTCCTACCTGAGTAATATATTTGACTGTGTAACAGTACTCTTACTTGAGTAAAAGTGTTGGTTCTTCTTCCCACTGTGAGTAAGTCTACAAGTGACAAAAGCTTTAGGCTGACAGTGACGTGAACATGTGTCTTTGTTAGGCTGTTACTTCAGAAAGCTAATTTTGTCTCATTTTGTGTTCTGTTCTTTGAAAATACCAGATTTTTGTGTATTATTTTAAGTTTGTTATTCCACTTCCAATTACATGAACTTCATACTGTTAATCAGATGATGTGTTCGGACAGTAACTTGAGTAGCACTTACCATTCTGTTCTTTTTTACATGAGTAATATTATTATGAAGTAACAGTGATTTTATGGCCTCTGATCTGTTATCAATAAAGAATAAAAGCTTTTTGAATTTGAATAGATTGTTTTCTCAGATCAAGGTTTAGTTTGTTGACACATTCAGCCTCACTAGGTCTTCCTCAGAGTGGTCATGTGATGCTGCTGTGACGTGTCCGGTCAGCAGATGTGTGTGAGAATAAAAAAAAAACCCTCGTCCCGGTTTAGGAGGCTTTTTTAGTCTCACATTATATATTGTCCTGAAGAAGCTGGCTGCAGATGGCACTGTCCTCCTGCCTCCACTGATAGGAAGACAGTGCCAAAACCTGATGTGTCCAGCTGATCGGACACATCTGACAGGACAACTCTGAGGAAGAGCGCTAGTGAGCAGTCCAAACTGTCAGGTATGAAAACAAACTAAACCTCTGTCTGAAAAAAGAATATCTTAAAATAAATTATAAGAAGACCAGATGATCTGCATAGGCCTAAAAGCTCTAACAGCGCGTGTCTAATAGAACCACATTGAGTTCATAAAACCAATATATTTAAAGACAAGATCCTACAATTGTTACTTTAAATTACTACCATCCTGGATTATCATTTTCACATGTTTTGCACTTTTTTCTTCTCATAAAATTTCAATAAAAGCTCAGAAAAGAAAAACATCAGAAATTCACTCTGAAAATATTTTAAAAGGCTTTATTTTAAGAGGGCAGGAAACATTAAAACAGCCTTCTGGGTGTGACAGACAGGGTTCTCTTTCCTCGCTTCCTTTTCCTTGAAATGTCAAGGATGTGCCATATTAAATGGTGTCCCAAAGCTCAGAGGAGGCAAGAGAAGGAAACCACAGAGGAAACATGAGTGAAGGTTCAAGAGGCAGACATCAGATGAAATAATTAAAGTGTATTTGTCTCACAGTGAGGAGTCCGTATTGTTGCTACTACTACAAAAGTACAGGGACAGCAGCAAAGGGTGTTTGACATGTTTCACGATAATGAATTCGACATTAAAATGGATAAAAACATCTGTTCAAACACATTTATCTGAAAGCAAACACTTTGGTTTGACCGAGAATAATAATATGAAAGAAGCCTTAATAAAGTCCTCACTACAGGATCATTTTGGACAAAACCAGCGCCATTCACCATCAGCTCGTGTGTCCTCCTGCTGCTCTTCTCTCTCCTCTGCTCCTCCCTCCTCTGCTCCTCTGTTCCTCTCTCCTCTGTTCCTCCCTCCTCTGCTCCTCTGCTCATCCCTCCTCTGCTCCTCTCTCCTCGGCCCCTCTCTCCTCTGTTCCTTCCTCCTCTGCTCCTCTCTCCTCTGCCTTTCTCTCCTGCTCCTCTATTCTCTGCTCCTTTCTCCTCTGCTCCTCTGTTCCTCCCTCCTCTGCTCCTCTCTCCTCTGTTCCTCCCTCCTCTACTCCTCTCTCCTCTGCTCCTCTCTCCTCTGCTCCTCTTCTCCTCCCTCCTCTGATCCTCCCTCCTCTGTTCTTCTCTCCATTGCTCCTCTCCCCTCGCTGTGTCTCCTCTGTGGGTTGGACTTCCTCACCCATTTCCTGCAGAATCGAGGAGAGGAATCAAGGAGAAGGAGGTGAGGTGAGCACCAGTTTAAGCTCACAGGCTGCAGGTGTGCAGGGTGGAAGCTTCCTGCAGTTCTTCTGCTTGGACACTAGGGGTAGTCATTTCATTTCTTCACAACCATTTGAAAAGCTACATTTCATTCATTCACATATAATAATTGAAAGTAACTGTTGTTTTGGTTTGTTTTTGTTTTCTGTTTTTTTTATCCCTGCAAATCTACATTAAACCCAATGTGAAAACTGTTGGAATTTACAAATTCACCAAACATCTGCTCAGTCTAAAACATGGCTGCGTTTCATTTATAAGATTTACACCATCGCCATGACAACAGGGTAACAAATATTATAAGGTTTTGATCTTTGTGTGGGATCAGACCAAGTCAAACCGCAGTCGCGCTACAGTGGTACAGAAGCTTGGTTTTAATCAAGAATGAGTCAGAATGTTGTAAGATGTTATTATGGAAAATGGTATAATTTTTGCAAGCTTTCAAAAGTGTCTTCTGATGTGACTGAATTAAGTTGTTATGTGGGTAAAAATGTAGTAAGTCCCAAGGCTTTATAAAGGCTGTGGGTTTAGTCAGGATAGAGCGGGTTCTTTCTCTACATCCACTAGAGGGTGCCAAAGCTGAATGTTTATGTTTAAATTATTGCAAATGACCAAATTATGTGATGTATATTTATCAAAGGAGTACTGTGTGCATTTGTTTCTTTGGAGATGTTCATTGATTCACCTGTAATGTTCCACAGTATGGCATTGAAATACATCCATACAAGCAGTTGGCAACATAAGCCAATTGGTTACATGTCAAATCTGTGGAGTGGCGAACCCACTCAGAGTATGAATGGATGTTTTACAACACCTGTAATTAAATACATGCAAGATAAATACATGTAATGTAATACTGTGGAAACACCTTTAAGTGTATAAAATTTGTCCATTTACTAACAGCATAAAATGTGTCTCACCAAATAAGATTTCAGTGCTTCTCCTCAATGAGTTTGTAATATTTTCTTGGTAGCTTGGTTCTCTATTTTAGGTTATGAAATATTACACTTAGCTAAGCAGTTTGATAGCTTTACAGCTCTGAGCTTGAGAAAAATAACCATGATTTTTTTTTAGCTACTGGCAAAGGCTGAAGAGAGGGTATAAAGTTTATAGGAGCGGCGCTGTAAATTGTACAATACTTGAAAACAAAAAGAAGCTGGCAGGAGTGAGGAATATTAAAGACACTCTATAACCTTTGGCCTAAATTTCACAATAAGAAGTTTAAGTTCTTACATTCACCCACTCAATTTTGAACATGTATTTTGTGTCTATATTCCATTTGTATCATGAATTTGAATACAATATTGGTTTGCCATAAGTCTGAGGAAAAGAGTCAGATTTATTCAGTGATGGAATGTAAGGAAGTAAAATGAGTAAAGTACTTTACTTAAATACATTTTACAGTGGATACTTTTTACTTTTACTTCACTACATTTCAGAGCAGGTATCTGTACTTTCTACTCCACTACATTTTTGAACTGAACTGAAAAGTAGAAGTATTTTTCATTATTGTTTGAGACCTGGTGAAAAGTCTGAGGGGTTTATTTTTATCAAGTTCATAGTCTGAGCAAACAGAAATATACAAATAAAAACAGCTATTGGCAGTCTGCATCTGTCCGTTTACCCCAGGACACTATGGGGCTTTAGTAGTACCAACACCTATGGAGTGAATACTGCACTGTGAAGGATTCTGAGCATATTGAAGAGTCCAATATTGTTATTCGTGTTGTATTTATGTTTTTGTATTTATAAGTCAGACATTAAAATAGTCACAAAACAACTCAAACATGGACAAGTCAAACACTGAAAAACCTGAAACACTGTTGTAAAAATTGCACTTTTTGTCTTACATCAATCAATGAAAGTTTAAATAGTGCAGCAACACAGAGAAAATCAAAGTGCTTAAAGAGGGGGTATTATGCAAAATTGTCTTTCTGGAGCTTTCTGCCATGTTATAATGTTGTTCCCTCATCAAAAACATGACTGGGGAGGTTTTATGTGTCATCCGTGCATGTTTGAGTAATTTAGCGATCTCTCCCAAGCCCTATCCAGACCCTACTTAGGGTTAGCTATAAGATTTGTCCAATGCTCCGCCCACAAGCCTACATTACCCATGCTCCCACATGACAATTCTCCATAAATTTACAAAAGCATTATACAAAACAATACACTACAACTTCACAAACCTGATGCAATGTGCAGTAGTTTCATTAAGGCTGATTGTAATGGTGTTAAAAGGGGAATGACTTTTGACTCAGAGCGTCAGAAATGAAAGTGAAACGGATAAAACATGCTAATATGTTGTTTTTGGCGAATTTAGCATGTTCAAAACAATAAACAGTAACATGGTGATCTAAATATGTTATGTGTTAGTAAATAATATGCCATAAAACTAAAATACCCCATCTTTAACAAGTATGGGGACATCAGAAACACAACATTTTGCATTGCTTTGACCTTAGTAATTACAAAATAAAGTAAATGATAGTATATGACGTGCTTGTGTTTATAATAATGAGTTCATGATCCAGTGTTGCAGCAGGAGGGCAAAGAGCTGAAGAAGCCTGTGTTTTGGAGGTCCACATTGTGATACTCCTCCCACGCAGACAGACTACACTGGTCCCAGGTCAGTTCATGGACACGGTACGCTGCAGGGAAATGTAATATTAGGTTTGAATAGACTTAAATAGATCAGAATATGTGGTGTATGCTGCCCTCCAGTGGTTAGAAAGATTGTGGCAGTAGATAATTCCATGGGTTTAGTCTTCCAGGCAATTGCAGACTGAGATACAAAAATGAATGTACACAAATTGGTGTGGTTTTGTACAGATACCTTGAGTGGAATAAAATGTGTCATGTAAAGATATCATGTGCATTCATATTTTTTTTCTTATAACCTTACAATGATCTTGTCAAAGCCTGAACTCATCTGATTTAGGAAGCTAGCAGTGGTGGAATGTAATGAAGTACAAGTAGTACTGTACTTAAGTAAAACATTTTGGTATCTGTACTTTACTTAAGTAAATAGGATACTTTTTACTTTTACTTCACTACATTTGAGAGAAGGTATCGTTACTTTCCACTCCACTACTCTTTTGAACTGAACTGAAAAGAGTTTTTTTTTAATTTTTGTTTGAGACCAGCTGAAAAGGCTGAGGGGTTTATTTTTAGCATGTTCATAATTGGAGCAGGATAAAAGTAATCGGTTCAGTTGTTTCAGCACAAATCTTTATCAAAATCGCTACATTTGAAGCTTTATTACATCTCAAAATCTGCTCTTTAAGTACATTTTTAAACAGGTACTTTAATACTTTTACTTAAGTAGATTTTTTCATGTGTTACTTTTACTTTTACTTGAGTAGTTTTTTGCTCTGGTATCTGTGTTTTTACTTAAGTAACAAAATTGAGTACTTCTTCCACCAGTGGAAGCTAGGCAGCTCTAGTCTATTGAATGCTGTTGTTGTGTCCTTGGGCAAGACACTTGGTGGTCAGAGGGGACTGGCAGCCTCACTTCAGCCAGTCTATCTCAGGGCAGCTGTGGCCACAACAGCAGCTTACCACGACGAGTGTAGAGTGAATGAATAATGCAGTGTACAGTGTGTTTGAGAGTTTATATTATTGACATACTTACCCACAGTTACCAGCAGCTGATTGACATGGTCCCCTGACAAAGCAGATGTTTCCATGAAGCCCAGACCTCTGTCTTCAGCCAGACTCTGTGCCTCCTGAGAGACAGTGGACGATGAAGTACTCAATTTTGTTACCTCAGTAAAAGTACAGATAAGGAGGTCAAAAGTTATGCAAGTAAAAGTATCACATGAAAAAATACTTAAGTAAAAGTATTTAAGTACCTGTTTTAAAATGTACTTAAAGATTAAAAAGTAAAAGTATTTCACACAAGTGCTGTTCATTTGTTAAAGTGTTAAATGTAGTGATATTGATTAAAAATTAGACATATTTTGGTCAACAGTAACAATACGAATCAATATTTTTAATTTTTCTTATACATTTTGTCTGTTTATTTTTGTTTGCTCAAAGCCGAAGCTTGAACTCAAAAACTTTGGTCAGGATGTTACCACGAACGTGATAAAAAATGTAGTGGAGTAGAATGTACAGATATCTGCTCTTGAATGTAGTGAAAGTAAAAAGTATCCATAGTAAAATGTACTTAATTAAAGTACAGATACCTAAAAATTCTACTTAAGTATAGTACTTTGCTACTTTTTCTTTGTTACCTTCCACAACTGCTGTGAGACACACACTCTTGTCTTACATATTATGCTTTTGTAATTGGTATTGAACTATAACTTAAGGAGATAACCACTTTACATTTAGTTTATTGTATACCGCAGTATTGATCTAAAACAGGTTGATATCAGAAACAGGTTAATTGACTTCCTGTTTAAAACTGCAGAACTGGCAGAACTAGCGCTGGATTGTTACTTCCTTTTATTGTTGAAAAATGGCTACGTCACATTTTTGAAGCCCAAATGTTTGTCCGGGTATGAATATTACATATAATCCCAACTATGTACAAAGCTGTGGGCAGAGATAGGGAGTAGGTGAATATAAACATTTCCTAAGTATTGAGGCTGACTGTACACAGACTGTATAAAGAAGTGGACTAACTGAGTGTGATGTCACCCATAGCGTTCGGCTCCAGTCAAATGAAGCTCATTGAGGTTAGAGCAGTTATTTGGAATTACGACCCCGAGTAGCATAGCAACCAAAGAGCCAAGACGGAGCGAGGCTATTGAAGGTAATGCCCCTTCCCTCCTGCACCGCTGGTTTAGCAGGGAGTAGGCATTTAGCAACGCTGTCAGTCAAACCTGTTGCTAACGCTAGCGGGAGCGACCTCAGGGAAAGAAGGCGCCTGATTTGTCTATTATTAATGTTCATATCTTAATTTACGAACACAATAGCAAAATAAAAATACCAGGATCATGTAGAGCTGATTAATACGAACATGTTAAGCCCAAAATGACGAGTCTGACAGTAGCAGTTACAGAGAGGCGTGACAGTTTTTCAGTAGAAAGTGAACTGGAGCCAGAGCCAATGCAGCTGGTAGAGCGTCAGTGCTCACTTCCTATTTGGAATGCGGCAGCTAGCATGTTAGCTATGTCCATTTATATATACAGTCTATGATTAAATACAACTTGGAGTAAGCTAATAATGAGAGAACACCGTGATAACGTGGTAAAAAGCTAATAATTCATTTTGCATAATATGTCCCCTTTAATATTTCCCCATACAGTTAGTCAGGGTGATATTATTGAATATAAGCCCTGTATTAGTCCTGTATCATATGTGTCATACCTGAACTGAGACTTGTCTGTTGTGGGCCAGATCTGCTTTGTTGCCCACGAGCCAGACCACAGTGGAGCCGGGGATGTACTGTCTCTCCAGCTCCTTCAGCCAAAACTGGGCACGCAAGAAGCTCTCCTGGTTAAAACACAATACAAAAACAATACAGGGTACAGATGTAAACAAAATAAGAAAACATAGAGCTGCAAGATTATAGGGAATTTGAAGTTTTCAGTGGTTGAAATCAGTTGTTGAGGGAGGGGCACACCTGCTTGGAGTTGTTATTGGTTTGACTGGAATGTTTCACACTATGGCATTAACCTCATTTATGTCTAGCATTTATTTCATTACAGGTGTTACCCTGAAAAACTTGCATTAAACTCGGACACCTGCTTGTTTCCATGGAGCCAAGTTTAATGCTATACTGTAGAACATTCCAGGCAAAGCAATTACATCTTTGGTAAAGGTCCATCCTGTCTTCAGTTTTAAACTTCGAATTAGTGATTCTTTTTGTGTTTCTGCTGCTTCCTGTACTTTCCTCAGTGTCACGTGATGGTGTAGTGACGTATCTTGTAAGCTGCTTTACTTGGTTTTGCCAGACAGTAGGGGAAGTTTACGCCCCCTACTGTTTGACATCTTTTCAAATACTGCCGCTGGATCAGAGAGGCCATTGAGATCCGCAAGTTCCAAGGAGCATAAATCGTGATGAGGGAGTGTACACCTGATCACACACACGGATGCAATTCTGGAGAAGGTGTCAGACAGTAGGGGGCATAAGCTTCCCCTACTGTCTGACTAAACCAAGTAAAGCAGCCTACAAGACAAGTCACTACACTATTGTAAGCGGGTAAAGAAACTCTCCTGTTTGACCAAAAGAATTGCTAATTCAAAGCGACAACATCTCCATGGAGACAAGTAGGCGGTGCCTCCACCAGAAATGTTTCATGGAGCAGTGAAGTGCAGTTTTAACTTGCTAACCAGTACTTTAAACCTATCTATAACATGATATGAAAATAGTGTTTTTTTTAATTATCATCGTGGTATTGGAATCGGTATCAAGTATTGAGTCTATTCCTTAGTATCAAAATCAAGTTTTAAATTTTAGTATCATGACAGCACTGATTCTCTCACCCTCTTGCTGATGTCGTACACCACCAGTGCCGCGTGTGCCCCTCTGTAGTACAGAGGGGTGACGCTGTGGTACTTCTCCTGTCCCGCGGTGTCCCAGATCTCAAAGCGCAGACTGGCCCCGTTCACACTCACCTCATGAGTCTGGTACGCACCTAGAGGATGAAAAGAGCAATTACAACTCAATCACAACAGTGTATTATGGATTAAAGTGACACAACATTTTGAGAACTTTTTCACATTCAAAAGATATAATATTTTCCTCTAAACTGTTAATCGCCCTGGCAACAGTCCTCTGAAACAGTCCTTCTGAAATCCATAAATTGAACAGGATCGAAAGGTGTAATAAAAAATCCACTGGTAAAATGGGCGTATATTTTTTTGGTTCTGCTAAAGCCACCTGTTTGTCATTATACAGATGTCAAATATTTTACAGTATGGTATTAAAACTATCTGTCTGTCTCTATGGAGACAAGTGGGCGATCCAACCTAACCAAGTTACCAAAAACAAAACAATTTACATTCATTTCATTTCACTTCACACTCACAGCCCACAGTGGGTTCATTGTCCTTAAACTCTCCTTTGACAAAACGCGTGGCCAGACTGGACTTTCCCACTCCAGAGCCTCCCAAAAGAACCATCTTCACCCTCAAAGTCTGGCAATTCCTCTGTGCTTCTCCTGCTGCATTCTGGGACATCTTACCCCATGCAAAATGTCCAACTACATCAAAATGATCCAAAAAGTCAATCTTGTATTTGCAATAAGCTAAGAGTCCAGCTTTGACATAGCCCTGTTGTTGTTGAGAGATAAAACTGAAACCAAAGTACAAGTCTACAGTTCATCTAGGTTAACCATAGATTCACTTCCTTGTTGCCTTATAAAAAGTCTGAGTCATTTAAAGGAGGGACATATTTTTATGCAGTATGGACCAGTTAAACCAGGTTTTACAGGCAAGTCGTGCTTCAGAAAAAAAACAAAACAAAAAAAAACAAAACTGAAAGATGTAGATTAAACAGTCACCAAAAATATATTACACAACAAAGAGTACACATTTTAGAGTTAGTTAGTGTAAAAGTACAGTCTATCAGGATAATTCAATTTTCTCCCCGAGCACAGTGAGTATCTTATTAGATTTGCCTATTATGGGTATTTAATTTAACAGCATCTTATTTCAAGTATTATCACTCAAAATACTTGGGTCAAAATAAATAATTTGTGAGTCCAAATAAGTAGGCTAGTGTTTATCATCACTTTCAAATATAGAGAAAAACTATGTCGTTTTACCAAGTTTTTTCGTAATTTTAAAATTCCCAAAACATCTAGCCTTTAAAATAAATACTCAGAATCCAGCTGACCAATTAAAATACGTAATGGGAATTGAATTGTATCTGTAATGTGCGCGCTGGACGCAAGAGGGCAGCATTGTAATGTCTATAGGCACCGTTCTTCTGAATTAACTGAATGCCTTACATGCAAAACCACCTTTACGCACGAACTATAACTTAAGTAGATAATTATTTTACATTCTATACCGCAATATTGATCTAAAACAGTTTAACATGACAAACAGGTTAATTGATTTCCTTTTTAAAACTGCAGAACTGGCATTTCAATTAGCGCTGGATTGTTATTACTTCCTTTTATTTTTGAAATACTGCTACGCCACATTTTTGAACCCCAAAATGTTTGTCCCCGAGTTTGAATATTACATATAATCCCAACTATGTACACAGCTGTGGGTGGACATAGGGGGTAGGTGGATACAGACATTTCCTAAGCACTGAAGCACCCACCACCATTACGCACGTGTTTTATTGTAGCTTATACCCTCACTGCCGGACTCAAACAAGCTCTTAAAATCTTCTAGGCCTATAGAGTTCCAGACAAAGTATAAAATGTTATGTTTAGCCTAATAAAAATACATTAATCATTGTATGACCATAGCCTTTATTCTTAACTCTAGTATCTGATCTAAGTGTTGCCCTGTCGCTTTAAGAGAGCTAGCCTGCTTTGGAGTCTCCGGTCACTATTATAAATAGACTCAGGGCTGTGAGAGAGGGGCAGACGCACGAGCTGTGGTCTGAAACAGGACCCTGAACAAGTAAGGACTCCCAAAGCAAAGCTCAGGCTGCGTTTACGTGCACCATGGAAATCTGAATACCACAGTTTTGCCTTAGGACTAGGCTGTTACAGTAGCGGGCTTACATGTCTTGAAAAATTCACATTCGATTTTTAAGGATCTAATTATCTATATATACATAACCAAGGAATACCTAGAAGTGCATATCTATAACATAAGTGAAATAATATAGGGAATCGTAGATCATAGCCTTTGATATCAGGCACAACAGTCAAAGTCTTCGTTTAGCAACAACAACTAAAAAGACATGTCATTAAGACATTTTTTGTTATTGTATTAGGCGTGTAGGCTACTATTTCTAATTGATACAATTCTTTTCAAATTTTGCCTATATTTTAGACATTTTCATTCACTTAAAATAAAATAAATATGCAAATAAAAACATACAATAATAATTTTCCACGCCTCCTGAACGCGTCCTGGTCACTGCAGACTTTAGTGTTGCTCAGTGACAGGTTTGACTCGCGTTCGCGCTCCTCAACTGGCAAAAAGTGCAGCTGTCCAACTCCAAACCACCACCGCGTCTCCGTTCGGACTTAAATCTTTTCATTTTCTTATTTTCTTCTTTCAATTACCATCTTTTTACTGAAAATGGAAACGTTTAACAGCGCCTCTTGAGAAATTGTTTGAATTTTGCGCGGAAACGCCGAGGCTACACACGTGTTTTTGGAGTTTAGCGCAACTAACACAGGAAGAAGCCAGAAACGGATGTATGACAATGACCCATGCAGTGAACATAAGCCAATATAGTTTTAATACGTGTCCACGACTTTGAAATGGCACAGAAAAGCGCATAACTACAGCCAAAGGCGCTTGTTTTCGCTTGGATACATAGTCGAACCATTAGATAAAATTACGCGTGTATTTTTCTATATAAAACATGGGGACCCAAGGAGCAGGGCGCAAGAGATCCACGAATAAGGATAAGACCACCGCAGAGGACGATGCTCTCAATCTCATCGCAAGAGAGGTGAGAAGAATTTTGAAGTCTTAAAAATGTTGAAAAGTGTGATTTTTATTTATTTATTTATTTTTCCAAAGAATGGTAAATTATGGCACATGTAAATAGGGTTCTTCCTGTCATAACCACTACCATCCGAGACAGCTGTGAATACGCGGTTTTGACTATTACACATTTACAAATCCCACAAAAGTTCTAAAATAAATGAACGGTAATCACTTCTTTCTCGCTGTAATAGAGTCAACTTTTGTCAAGCAAGTGAACTTTACAGGCACAAACAAGGAAACTGACACAAAAATCCGTATTTAGCCAATAAAAATGGAATGTTATGAAACCAAACATTTTCTGAAGTGGTTGGTGCTGATGTTAAGTTCTGAAATTAAAATAGGCTTATAGATTACTGCAAAAACTACTAAAGGGACTAAACTAGACCCAAACTCAAAATTCGAAGACGAAACAATAAGGTTGAACTAAAACAGTATAAAGTGTACAAGTCAAATATACCCTGATGGTACTATTGATGGTAACTGTACTATACTTTGATAACTACTAATACTCTACTATTATCAGTGTATGCTAGAATACGTTTATGATGTCATAGAGGGCCTGAACGTGTATTTTGCTGTGTAATATCTCTATCGTGTATGAACCTGCAGGCAGTGTAGGACCATCTTTAAAATTTACACAACTGGAGTCAAGTCAGGACAGGTCTTCTCTGCGATGGGGATAAATTAATGTTTTGGGGGGAAGGATAATGCTGTGTGTGTCTATAGAGGATTAAGATTTGGAGAGATTACTAGATTACTCCACAATATACTATAGTTTGCTACTGTTCTTAGAAAGCAAATAGGCTAAAAAGTATTCACTTTAATCTTTCATGAATGGTGATGTATTGTAAACAGCTTTTCCAGATAGTTTTAGATAATTTTGTAAGTGTGGAAATGTTTAAAGAGTGTCCTGCTTGTCTCCATGGAGTTCTAGCTTTGTCTGGAACGTTCCACTGTATGGCATTAAACCTATCTCCGCGTAGAAGAGCAGTTGGCATCACCAGACTAAGTTACATGTCAGATTTGTGGAGAAAAGGGCTCACTCAGAGCAAGAATGCATGTTTTTCAAGGTATGTTTAGCAATTAAAATACCTGTAATTGAATTCATGCAAGATAGATGAGTTTAATGCCAGAATGTGGAATATTCCAGGCAAATAAATTAGTGTTCGTGTGGTGGCCGTCCTTTGATCCAAAGGTTGGTGGTTCATATCCTGCTCTTGACATAAAACATCACTGAGTGAGTGGTCCAATCCACTGACCCACACGTTGGCGGTGCGATTCCAGCTCCCACAGATGAATACTGCTGTTGTGTCCTTGGGCAAGACACTTAACCCACCTCGCCCCAGTGTCTGTGTACACTTGTGTATGAATGTGTGTGTGAATGCATGTGTGAATGGGTGAGTGGTTCCTTGACGTAAAGCGATTTGAGTGCCTTGAAGGTAGAAAAGCACTATATAAAAATGTTTTTACCATTCACCCCTCATCAGAAAAGTTCCATAGTGCAGCTTTAAGAGGGATAGTGTAAGGTATAAATAATTTCAAGAGTATTACTTTGTTTTAGCAGTGGGTCTGTGGCGCCAATAAATGACTCTTACAGGAAGTTGGGTCATTGTCATGTACCCATCCCGGATGTTTCACTCTGTTTGAGTTTTCTGAGTTATCACACATTGCACTGTCATCTCACCCAGATCTGACTAGAGCCCTGCACAAATGACACTTCCTCTTCATTACTGTCACGGTCTGATCACTCAATAAGTACTACATAATATTTTATCTATCATCTGTCCATTGTATTTGCACCATTGGGAAACTTATTTTTGTGAAATTTGAGCTGCAGGGGGCAAGATAAAGATCTGGTTATGATTATTAATTATCCACTAGTGTGTTTCATTTCTTATTTATACAGTGAGCACCTGGACTCTCTTTTAATGGGTGCCCTGTTTAAAATACAGTACAGACAGGAAAACCAACAAAACAAGCAAGAATATCAGTCCATATAAAACATTAAAAACAGGAGCAGGTGTGTGTATAAAAGTTTGTTACCAGATTATTAAATTGCGATTGTGTCACCAGCGTCTCCACTGTTGATTTAATTTATTTGATTATTGTAGACATTTCTTTTCTTTACAGTATGATTACATTACTATCCTGCTATCCTGTTTTTAAATATATCGTTCCAGCATAATTAGTCTATTTGATTAATTAATATCTTAAATTCACTATCACTTCAAATGTTAATAAAATAACTAAATTAAATGAAAATGAACTAACCTCTTTAAAGGACCCATATTACACTACTTTCTGATCTATGTTATAATGTTGTTTCCTCATCACAAACAGACCTGGAGTTGTGTTTTGTTTCATTCACATATGTTTAACACACAAACCCTGCGTATTTAGAGTTCTTCTCAAACAGAAAACACTCCATTCCACCTTGTGATGTCATGCGGTAATACAGGAAGTGTGTGTGTGTTTAAACTCCATACACCTTCACTAGAATCATTGGATTATTTCAACCCCGGTAATCAGGAAGTCTCTGTGTTTTTAAACTCCATACACCTTCACTAGAATCATTGGATTATTTCAACCCTGGAATTTCCAATTAGTAGCTATTGACTTTGTTCCACCTTGTGACATGACACCACAAGGCGGAACAAAGCGTTTTGAGCTTTGGAGATGTAGACAAACTAATAATAAAGGGTTACTCAAACATGTGAATGAAACAAAGCACAACTCCAGGTATATTTTTGGGGAGGTAACAGCATTCTGACAAGGCTTAAAGCTTAAAGAGTCTATTTTGTGTAATATGGGATAATATAAATTAAACTCTAAACATTTACGTGTGCCGTTGTTTCCTCTTAGCGAACTTGCTGACTTATTTACTTGGTTTACTTGTGGTTTGAAGTAGCACATTCCTTAGCCTTGTACTGGTCACTGGTTTTTCAGTGTCAAGTAGCCAATGTCAACAAGGACCCATAAGACTTTGTAAACATTTAGTCCATTTAGTTGAGCTATTTCAAGTTAACAAATACATCTTAACCACTTTGTAAGTTTGTGAAAAGGTTGAATTGAGAATTTTTTTTGTTTAATATTTGGAGAAAGCAAACACAGGGTCACATAGCGGCTGGCAGGGCAGTGACAGAACGGCATGCCTGCTCTGACGACTTGGCCCGATCGGCAAAAAGAGGGTTTAAAAATAACCCTCTGAAAGATCAGCTGTTGCCTCACCCTGGTTTGAGAGGGG
>JACM01066948.1:0-33659 GCA_000787095.1 Periophthalmodon schlosseri
TGCTCAGAATCTCTGAGGGCAAAGTAGGCCTATATAAAAATATTACATATAGGTTTTTAATAATGGAAAAATACATAAATCTTCATATAGTATAGTACTTTTAAAAACGTAAACCCTTGGGAACTAAATACATAGACTAAACACCATCTACAAGATAATATAGATTTTTTAAATATGCAAAATTAGAATATGGTGTAGTCTATAATGAGAAAATGCAAAAAGAAGGTGATGAAAAATACATTTTAATAGAAACTCACTCACTGTGCAGTACTGGGACATCAACCAAGACATTTATGTTACATTTCAGATTGTAGAATAAATCTGATTACAATGGATGCCCAAATGAAAAAGAGTGAGATTCTTTTAAAGCAGACCTACTAAAATTGTTCTCCAATTTTATTTTCTTAATTGGTTATACACGTAGGCTTCGGCGGGGTCGTAGTCATTTTGGTATGAATGAGTGAATGAAAAAAAATCTGCCAACCGCTAGTGTGATCGGCAGCTATCCATCGGAGTCGCCGACAGCTACACAGCTCTTTGTTGTGATGACGTTTACGCCGACATCAGCTCCCATTGGGCACCGCAGTTTTCTAACGCAGAAGTCAGCAGCGTTGTTTCTTTTCTTAAGTTGTTGTAGATGAATATTGCAATTTAAAAAGTCCAAATTATAACATAACGATCCACGAATGTCGGAAACTATAACTATATAGCAGACACAAGCACAATAGGTGTTCTTTCAGTCAATTTCGCCCTCCTTACTTTAATGATAAATGGATACATAATTTGAAGCTTACCTCAATAAAGCGCAAACTTCTCTTCAAAAAGTACCTCTCAGAAGTATTGCTAAATGCCACGGTGATTTTTATTCCTGCTCCGTTCTTAGCCAGATTCTCCTTATTTTTTTCCTTCTCTCCTCTCTTCTCTGCGTCCTTCACTGAAGATTGGACTTGCGCATTGGAGTTAGATTGGGAAGCATTTGCCTTTCATGCAGATAATGCCGTTTGATGGAGGCATGTTTTTGATGTGCGGGACTATAGTGGAAGAATCCGAGCGTTCCGAGGCCGCGTGCAGCTGGCTGATGGGAGAAAGGCTTGTCCTCACTGATAACTTCATCCCCGCATGTGGTCGGACTGGGGGGATTTTTGAAAAGTGCCCAGTCAGAGGTGCAACGTCCATGGGGCCCCCTGCGGAGAGCTGGGGCCAATCCTCGAAGCTCTGTGATCTGGAACCACTATTGTTGGATTCCTCTGTTCCTTTGCTTGCAAAACTAAAAAGAATGGAAAAAATAAATAAATGTGCAAGCTTAGAGGGATAACAAAGCCGGGGTTTAGTTTTGGAATTGGAAGTTTGTGCTTTGGTTTTGTGAGAATTGTGCGATTTAGAGCATTACTTGGGTTTATAATGTAATATTTTTTAATACAATTGATGCATGCAGGGCTAGGGCTGAACGAGTCGGGAAAAATATTGAGTTGCGATTTTTCTGACAAGTATTGTGTTTGCGATTTGTGTTTTAGTAATAGGTTTCTGTTCGAAGTTGACATTTTAAACGTTTCCAAAAGAATTGAAAAAAGATATGAAAGAGGTGGGCCACGATCTGCCAAACTAAAACAATCACATTTCAGAACATGTTTGTACAGATCTAAACTACAGGGTTAGCAGTTTTTATGCAGAATAAGACAGGAGATTTTGTTGTTTGTGAAAGAAATTCAAAATTTGCAGCCTTACCGACACTAGCCGGCTAGTTCCAATCAGAGGGACTGCCAGCTTGACCATTTCCGGCATAATGTAATGTCTATGAGTTTTCTTCCAAGTGACGCTAAAATCAATAAATCCTGACAGATCAGGCAGTGGACAGGGAGCTGCGGGTGGATGTCATTGACAACGTGTTAAACACTTTACAAATGAGGAGAAAACTTCACCAAAGGACATTTCTGCTTTTACAAAGATAAGTCTTTGTGTGTCAATGCTAATGCTAATGCTAACTTCTATTAGGACATTAAATGTAACATAACAACAAGATTAAATTTGTTGTAAGGATGACCCAATTATTTTTAGGTGTAGATTATTTCACTCAGTGGCGTTATTTAAATATTTATTAGACTCCAAAATTAGCATTAGTATTAGTCCCACTTCATAGACATTACATTACGCTAGAAATGGTCGAGCTGGCTGTCCCACTGATTGGAACTAGCCGGCTACCGTTGTGCAGAGAGCCAATTGCATCCATTCAAATTTAATCTTGGACCCTTGATACTACCTGTTAATTATATATAGGAAAACCAACATTGAGCCTATATAAAATTGCTGGCTTAGCAACATGTAGCTTTTAGCAAGAATGGTCTACAATAACATATGTAAAGTAACAGTAAAGTGTGTGAGTGATTGGGGCCAATGGCACAGATTGGCAACCTTACCTCCGCCAGTAAACCCAAGGCAGCTGTAGCAACAGTAGTAGCTTACCAGGTGTGTAATGTATGAATAATACAATGTAAAAAAAGCACAATATAAATCAAAGTCATCTAGGGCTACAAGTTAATCAATTATTTGAGACCAGAGCCCTAATTGCACTAAAGGGCAAGAGATAACTGAGTTTTAGTTAGGCTCATCAAAAACAAAATATGAATAAAATTTTTGCAAATAAACAACAAAATGTTAAATTCCTTTTTGGGATATATTTTTAAAAGGTAATACTATTTATCCTAAAATGACCAACTCTATTTACGATTTTGTATAGTCTTTTAACTATAATTCCAATTTCATGTCTAAAACATCTCTTCTTAAGTGATTTTCCAGGACATATTTTTCTGGTTTATCTTGCTTTTGGATAGCACTCTAAATCTGTTTTCAGAAAATAATTGACTGTGAAGGCATTGCATTTGCAAATACAAGGCACTGTAGCGTATAGAAAGCCATATTATTCTGTTTAAAGTCTTCTGATGTATTATAGCCCCAATCCACAAGCTCTTGTACAATTGGCAGCATTTTCCACTCCTGTTAGTTTCTCACCTTCGCTCTGACAAAAGGATGAGAATAGCAGATGCAGCCTAAATAAAGGTGTTATTTCTTGCAAAAGAATCACCACTAGGTTATCTGAGCTGTTAATTAAACTGTTAGAAAAACAATAGGAGGGATGAAGAGATGTTTAGGCCTATTCAAAATATCAGTTATATCTAGCTATTGTTGCGGTTGCATTTGTAAAATAGAATGATAACTCGATGCTAATATTTATTGTAATACAGCGAATTCTACGGTCTAGTCACTGATAGAAATGATCAGGTTCAACATTTGTGCATTTACCTTTTGGATATTTCATGGTAAAATACAACGTAAACAATAGGAAATTCCCATGCCCCCCCTTTTGGGAGTATGACATCATCATATTATATAGTCTGAAAATCACCTATTGATGATGTAAGAGCCATTTTTGCCTCTTTCACATGGTATTCTTTTGCCTGACCAGTAAAACATGCATGCACATCATTAGAGCTACAACTAAAGATGATTTTGCTAATAGATTAATCTAGTTCTTATTCTTTTGATTAATCAAACTTGTTTCAGCCTTGCACATTATCATATTGTTTCAGAGTGCTTTGGGTTATCCAGCTGTCCTTGGCTGGCCTTTCATAACTTAATTAGCCTAATACAAGTCCGCCTGAGGCGTTAAGTGTGAAAACTTGATTAGGCTCTATAAGTACATTTTCCTCCGGGTCATTTTCTGCCTGTCTCAAACGAAGCCACAATTACTTTGAACACATTAGGCACGTCTGGTATAAATCAACCTGCAGTCATCTCATCCCACCCATAGAACTCAACAACATATGCTAAATAAATGTCAAGTAAATTGTTAATTGACAAGAATATTACAAAAATAAGTACGTTAATAGTGTAATATAGGCTACATAGAAAAACAAACTTGGTGACAGGCAAACAAGGGAGATGACATGGAAGAGTAAAGGATTGTCCTCACCCCTAGAATCTAGAGGTCTGGAAGTGAACCCTTTTTTTTTTCTATTAGAGGGGCCCATGTGAGAGTTAATGCCCTGGGTCCTAACATGTCTAACAACATAGTCATACACATTCAATAACCTATTTTCCTTTTGCTTGCCTGATAAAGAAGACGTACTTGAGACAATCAGATCAGATTCCACTCTGTACTTAGGCATCCAGCCCATCTCAGATTCTTTTCATAGAATCCTTACCTGAACTCCACCTCCATTTACACAGAAAGCTCTTGAAAATCCTAGCTCCGGACTTCACCTGAACACAACCAACGAAGCGCAGGAAAACACAGGTGCTCGTGCTCCCTGGTGGTCCACTTTTTAGGAGAAGACGGTAGAACCCACGGAGCTGAAGGACAAAGAATGAACATGTGGAGAGTCAATCATTTGCCTTTAGCTTTATAAATTCTACATAAGACAGCGACAGTCAGGGGTTTTCAGCAAGAGAGTCTGGCTGCAGACCCCCAGTCAGAGGACCCTACCCCGCAGACCTCCACCACGATGCACCTCCACCCACATGTCCCTCACCATTTTCATTAGTTTACTGTATAAACAACTGAATGACACTATCAGTTGCTGCCTTAGTTCACTGTCTATTAAAGGTCATTAAAGGTGATAAAGCTCATTTCAAATTGTTTAAAGCAAAGCACTTCAAAGACAGTTTACCTAGGGTGACCTGATTTTCAAAAACTAGGACACATCCGTGTTTGGGTTTGGTAATGATAAAATTGTGAAAAGAGCGCGTAATTAAGAATATTATTATGCGCCCGGTCCATTCATGACTTATGCGCATATCTTGTTTTTATTCTGCACTATTCTCTTTTAAAGTTAATTTTATAATGATTATTTATGTTTTGATTTGTTGTATTGTGATTTTAATGTATTTCTTATTCTGTAAAACACTTTGAACTACTTTGTGCACAAATTGTGCTGTACAAATAAACTTGCCTTGCCTTGCCTTGTTGTGAGTCAGTATATCATCTGAGAAACTTCAGTCAGTGCAATTGAGAACATATTTTTGTGTTCTGGTCACTTTCAAGCACATGTTTCTGTATTTTGGCTCCACAAATGACGATTTATGCCCCTCTTTACTTTTGGCAGGTATCAAATTGGTCAAAAATAGGGACACCTGGGACATTTCTTGGGAAAAATCACTGGTTTTGGATAAATTTGCTGGGACATGGGACACAGGGCTCAAAACTGGGACTGTCCTGGGTAAATAGGGACGTCTGGTCACCCTAATTTTACCAATACATTTAATTTCTAGTTTGAAATGAACTCGCTTCGTGTTGTCTCTGCTCTACTCTTGCGTAGGTTAATTAGCAGTTTAACACGTTATCACAAACAAAAAAATAGATATTAAACTATCAACACAGGCCCACATATTCACCTTATTCCAGAAGTTGCTGCGGGCTCCGCCATCATCATTCGGGTTGTATTATTTTGCATGCGGCTGCTGATCTTGGCAGCAAATAAGCACTCTACGGGCTACAAAGCCGTTTTAAAGCCTCCCAGAGAATCGGTGCATTGTTGACTTGTTTTTGCATATGAACATTGAACAATTGACACAAATCAACCTACTTTATATCATATTTTTGCAACGAAACTTTTCTCAAATTCTCAATTGAAACGAATGGGATTCCCACTTTACCAGAAGTGACGTTAAATTTACAGCAAAAGTGGGCGGGGCGAATAAGATCAAAACAAGGACGTAAACAGCATAGGCATAATAAATGTGGTTTGATTAAGATTAGGCACAAATCTGTAATGGTTAAGATTAGGAAAAGGGTTTGGGCTTAGTGTTAAACAAAGTTAACAAAAATTCTAAATCAACTAATGACGAACTAGAAATACAAAAAACATAAGGAAAAATAGGACTAACTTCTATGAAGTGAAACAGGGAACAAAATACTACAAAAATATAGGCAATTTAAAAAAATAATAATAAAAATAGGAAACAGTGAACTTTGGCGGTCTTTTGGCATGGCCGCGTGACCTGTGGATGGAGGTAAGTCACGTACACGCCTATTAGCCTAGCCATAAAGTTCTCGGCCTCAATTAGCTTGGCTTCCTTGGCTAATCCATGGGTCTGTAGTAAGAACTTATTTTATCTTACATTTATCTTCTTATATCTTATAGACCATTTCATACTTCCATGAGGTAGTGGTCATGCGTTTCAACATGCAAGTTAAATATCTAATTTAGTCTTCAATGAGGTTTAGCTCGTTCGAATGTGAGAACTACTTTTTCTACAAAAATACGCACCGTCTACCAGTTGAAATTACTCGGTTGTGCTCCTTATTCGCGCTGTTAACGGAGTCATAAGTTAATGTTTGGTTTGATAAAGGGACTAAACCAATTATAGATGTGGATTCTAACTTGTTTCATTTTTATATATAGTTGTGGCTCTGACATGAAAAGGGTAAACTAAAACCTGGAGAGAGAGTAGACTACTTTTTGTTCAGCGGGGCTCTAGTTAATTATGTCCTTACGCAGTGGTGGCGGTGACATGTTGCTCACCGGCGCCAGTTCGTATTCATTCATGTCTCTCTTCTTTTCGGCCTAAACCAGGGAGGCTGACGGAGCTGATAGGCAGAGAGAGACCAGGAGCGACGCCGAGCGAAGCCACGGGATCCATGCGCAGTATCTCCCCTCACCAGCGCAGCGCGGACACGAGAGGAGCAGCGGAGGCAGAGCGGCTGTGGAGCTGGTGCATCCTTCCACGCACAGTTTGAAGCGCACGTCCAGCCGACAGCATCTCCGTTTTATCTCCACAAAGGGACCACTGACTGCATCAGCGTTGGATGTATTCGCATCGGAGCTCTCTGGGTAGGTTTGGAGCGTGACGCGGAGCAGGCAGCTGGAGAAGGCATCCGTGCACGTTTACAACAGTGTATGACGGGATTGTGCGTCTTTCTTTGGATATTTTCGTAAAACTCTCCGGACTAATTGTGCCCAATTGAGTAACGCCACGGTGATTACTCGTACTCCTGAGCTTTCCAAGTTTGGATACGCGCACTGCTGGAAGTTTATGCACGCTTCCTCGGACAAGACAGCGACAGCTCCGAGCAGGTCAGTATTTGGATTAGATAACGTTCACTCACAGTATGTATCCATCTGTTCTACTTCATGCATTAAGGATATGGCGTTGTAGTTTGTATAATGTGGTGCACATCGTTGTTCCATGCACATCCCGCGTCATGTTGTGAAAGCGTATTGTGTTATCATTAACAGACAGATATTAAGAACTGCAATACAGTTGAAATCACTTTTCTTAGCCCATGTCATGCTTTCTTTTTCGTATATTTCAATGCATAATTAAAAACGTGATTTACTGTCATAACGACTAGGCTATCTATAGGTTCGAGGCGATACTTGAGTAACATATTATAACGAGTTTTGTTGTTTCACGTACAAACAGTTAGTGCCACTATTATCATTTTACATAGTTTTATACAGTTGCAGCTTGTATGCAAGACATACTTGTTTTAATCCATGTAATGTTATTACAGGTAATACCAGTGAGCTCACCATTGCATGCTGGTAACATTTACCTCCAGTGAGTGTGGGAACTTAACCTTTCTCAGCGTGCATCACCTCTCACCTCATCAGGACATTCTCCCTTACAGGTACCGTCATGCCCATGATCTACAATGTGGAAGTAGCATATACAATGTTGTGTGCTCACCATCCATTTTGTTTCCTGTTAGACTTATGTGCCAGCTAAGTGTATGCTTTTGTGTGGTGCTGCTCAGCTCCACTGAGGCTCAGTGGGACATGTGCCCTTACATCTTTAAGGTTGTATTTATGATATCAGTATGAAGTGCCAGTATGGCAAGATAGATGTGTACACTACAATTTTACAAGACACTACAAGAAATCGCTGCAGTTTTAGTGTTTTTGTATATAGTTCTGAAAACCCCTGATTGAACAATCTGCTTTGACTCATCTCCTTTTTATTAATTATATCACAACCCACTCATGTGACTTGTGTCAGTGACTTAAGACAAAGATGGAAGCGATAGGATTTCAGTGTCGCATCACCCAGGCTACGCACAATCTGCAAATACACACACTGCACGTCCATATGATAGCCCAGAAGGACAAGTCTATCTGTCGGCATAAATTGATTCATGCATTTGGTGCTGAGTGCTTTGAGGAACTGGAGAAGTTGAGTCCATTGTCTCTTTCATATTCTGTGTCTGCCCCCCATGTATATCAACACTTAATCTAAAGAAAATTCTCCTGCTTCTGTGGTGTAGTTCAAGTAGTTATAAGTCATTAATGTTTCACTATTATTGATCCTTAGGGTTAGAACAAGCTTATCCCACTTAATTTAAACTGTCCATTCAACTAGTCAACAGGGATTCAAGCAAACTCTAAAATATGTTATTTGCAATGTTGTGTTCCCGACCTTATACTGGGGGTTGCACACAATACACTAAATATAGTAGTTTCCTTTGGTGATAATGTTGCATAGCTTTGACTATGATGTACTTCATTAGTAATGCCAAATTACAGATCACTCGTACTAGTGAAATCAGGCGCTAATGAGCCGAAAATATAAAAGTGCATACAAATAACTATAAGTATAAATGAAATAACAAAAACAGAAGTCCCAGAAGGTTGATACTTTAACAAAAAGGTTTTTTTATCTGTTACTAGAGAGGAGTTCATTGCAAATTCTGTTATTATTCCCCTCTACTATGAGGGCTAATAGAAAGGGCATCAGGTGCTGTAAAAGGCTACCGAGTCAGTGTGGAACTGGCTTCCCGCGTGACACCTGACAAAAGAGTAGCAGGCAAATGTGATTCTATGAAACATGCATGTATACCACCACAGAGACTGACATAACTGTTCTAGGAAAGCTCTGAGTGACTGCTCCGCAATCTTTGTTAAACGCAGTGTGTTTTTAGTGGGAAAAGCTCTATGATAACAGTGCTCTGGTGAATAATAGCCTGTCCACGCATTTGCACAGTGGTATCCTGAAAAGGTGTACTTAAGTATTCAATCTGTGACTTTTTTCTTATCTTGTTTCTCAAACCAGGCTGCTCAATTTTTGTGTCAATAATTTTAAGGATTTTCTGTGTGCTTTATTACATGTTACTGATATTTTTTCCTTAAAATAATTTAATTGGATCTGAATATTAGTCACCTTTGTACTCAACTATGCAATTCCATGATTTACACACTTAAATCTTTTCCTCTTTTGCTATTCCGGTCAGCAATTTTAATAATGACCTGTTTCCTTTAGGGATCAATCTTCCCTTAAACACTTCTACACATTGTAATCATAATGACTGCTCTCTTTCAATACCAAAACGACTTGCTCTGAAGCACTGGGAGATGCTCTAAAATATACCGTCTTATTACTGTCCCACTGTGGCTGCCGGTGACCTTATAAATTATAACATTTGATATGGATATCAAAGCGGTCCAGGCAAACACGTGAAGGTTAATGCAGCCCGGCAAACTCCGCACAGTTCCCACGGCTCGGCGGATGGCTCGCGTGTCATATTTGCTTTACATAATTGCTGCCCCCTAATCTGTTACTATTAGCACGTACACACAAGTCCGCATAGCCACTGTCGACACATTCCCTTGTCTGTGACCTGTGCTACATTTTCCTTCAGCTCCCTCGCGTACCGGCAGACATCATGATAAATAGTCTGTGTGGCAACCCAAGCCTCGCCGTGGCCCGTGAAGCTTTGAAGGTCTTTAAAATGCAAAAGAACAACGGTTGGAGCTCCAATCGCCAAATGTATGCCCCCGCTTGTATAGTCATGATTACGCGATAATAAAGAAGTGGTATGATGCATAGATAGCATAAATTCAGGGTAATGCCAAATTATTGTTGAAAGTCACCCTAAGGTTTTCGGCGGAGGAGAATGCATGCTCTTGAAATGTGCTTAGAGAAGGGATATTTAGTGACAGCGTGTGATGCATTACCGCTGGGATCCTTAACTACATTGTATGCGGCACCAAAAGAAAAAAAAAAGTAAAATGCCATAAAGAAGGAGAACAAAGCTATGGTAGGCTATATAGTAGGTTACTTTACTTGATGTGTTGAGTTGAATATAGTACCTCTGTGTGATCTTGAATGAGAAAATTATGTGTTAATGATTGCGATCTGTTATCTGTTTTAGATCAGCTAAAATCAAAAAGGTAATTTTATTAAGAACTTTTTCAGCTTTTATCCTTTGCAAACAGACAATAAAGGTTGCATTAAAGAGAGTCAAGGCTATACCCACTTATTAAAAGCCACATATATTTGATGCGTTATCAGCTATTGAATAGACTTGGTAAAATAATGTATTCATTTAAATCATCATGTTATTGTTGTTTGCTATGGAGTTAGAGAGAGAAAATAACATAACCACATGTGAGCCAAATCTTGAGTAAGGGACCTTTAAACCCATAATTATCTGATTAAGAAAAATGTGCAAAATTAGGCTACTTTGACTTGACCAAAAATGTCAGTATTTTATGATTATTTCAAAACATATTTTTATTGTTAATGATTCTAAATATGACAACATAGGTGTGACCCACTTTTGCATTGAATACATTTGAGGTTGCTGTGCTTTCCCATTTCTTCTTTAGAAATACAGTTTGTGATAATGCAGGCGATGTTGATGATAGACTCTGCTCCACCATCTGCGGCTGAATTTGGATTAAACTTAGCGATGGAAATTAGAGAAGAAATGTTCCCAAGAGAGTGTCAGTATAGCGCACCTTATGGCTGCTACCCTGCATGACCTGATGTGTTATGTGGAACATAAGTAGATTTCTGTACCTCATTGCATTTGCCCTGTGTTGATATGTTGTTTGTAATATCATGTTTGTGTCGTCACAAGACCAAAAGTAACCCAAACTGAGGTTGAACCAGCAGCTAGTAGTTTTTGGTGCAATTTTGGCTGCTGTAGTTAAAGTGTGTTGAGATGAAAGCCAGCTGCCATTCTCCACAGTATTCTGTCCTGCTGGTTGGGCTAGGCCAGGGAACCGCAACACTCTGCTCTGTTGTAACCCACAGATTAACATTTATGACCCTACACGCTTCACTGGACTTTGTGGGTCATGACCAAGTGGCAAGAGTGAGGAGTGGACACTGGGCGAGTTTTTCTGCTAGCTTTGCCTGGTGGGGAAAGTCAAAAAGACATATGTTGAGTTGAGTTGTGTCGTAGTGACAACAAAATAAGGCATTGGTTTTGAATTCCTGCAATATTTTTAAAGGGGACTTATGTTGTAAAATAATTTTTTATGAGCTTTAAAACCAAGTTCCCTCATTACTCATTAGTAATTGATACATGCATGTTTGAGTAATCCCGTATTGACTTACATTTGAGTCTTAGACAGTTTCAGTTTTCGTATAACCTCTATCCCTGTCCAATTTCTGGTGCTTACTTGTTAGTCCGGGACATATATGTATATGTTAACAATACCACGTAACCCTTTGTTAATAATAAAAACGTGCATAAATGAAAATCTGCTGCTTTCTACAGTGAAATGCCACTCTGAAGATGCGGCACCTCTCAGTTCTGTGGAAGCTATTAGACCTTTTTCTACTATTAAGCCATTTTAGATAAATATTGTGGTTTACAACGAACTAAATGTAAAATTCTGATCTAAATTTTTTCTCTCACAGCATGTAACGATAGGAATAAGTGATTCTGACAGTACTAAAATGGAGCTTATAAAGGAAACATGCCATTAAAACAGTTACTTTATTGTATTTATTTTTGTAAGGGAAAGTACAATATATTAGACACTTTCACATCATTTGGCACCCTTACTGCACTTATACAGTATTGTATAATTGTGTAATACATTTACAAAATGACCACAGCAAAGGGAGAGTAATATGAAAATGCTTTGCAAACATATTTGTACATTAAATGTATGTCTGCCCTCGCTGTCTTGTTAAAAGCTCACAAAAGCAATATTAGAGCCTGATGGATTGGGAGAATGGCTTGGGCCTGCCATGTGCCTCAGGTCAGCTCTTTTGTGGCCTGTAGACAGCCCAGTGGGGAGCAGGGCGTCAGCTATGCTTGTCGATGGACTTGCTTGACGGCCTCAATAATTCAGTTGACGCAACCTCTGATACCCAGCGCCACAGGGTTGCAGCGAAGAGGCCAGTGCTCCGGTTTGTGTGGGAAGCTAGTCAGCAACACTTCTCCTCGCAGTTATTGTCAGATGGGAAAAAATATTGAATACCAGGACAGGCTGGCGAATGTAAAACCGGCGCATTCCAAATCAATGCGCTGGTAGGTCAGCAGTTGACTCGGTGGTGCACTGACAAATTGGTCACAACTAAAAGCTATAGGACGCACACTCCACTTCGATTCTGTCAGGCCGAGGGAGCTGTGGGGTGTTGGTGAATTTGGGATTGATGTTTCTTTAATAAGGCCCGCAGTCTCTCAGTATTCAGTTAGTGTGCCATCATGACCTACATACTTTTAGATACTTGAAAACGCTGACAACTGGAGAATAAAACCAACTATTTTCTCTATGCACTATGCTATGCGCCTAAAGACAAAGCAATGTTGATATATTATTCTATGTAATGTGCAGATGCTTACATATGCCTGCAGTTTCAGTTTCTTCCAACTCAAAATTGTAAAGCAAACCTGGATGGGCCATTGTCTAATTCTCCTCCATTAATTGTTTGGCTGACATTAGGTTAACATTTATATAATAATTCTTCTTTTTTAAATTCGTAAATATAATACTGCAATAAAGAGCAGTTTTATTCTCATACGTGTTTGTACATTTTCAACCAGTGAAGTACAATCCCACTGGTCTCCCCATTGCCCTGTACCAGTACTGTTACTATGATCGTTGTGTTTATGACATCTCTGAGGGTTGGTTTGTCAAACAGTGTACTGTGAAATACATCTGAATAACACTCAATGTCAGCATTTTAGAACCATTCCCTGTGTTAGAGTGTTTTATTATGGTTGTATGCTCCCTACATTTCAAATGTAGTAATGGTTTTCAGCAGCCTTTCTGTTTGCTTTGTTGACAGACACTCTACACTAGTGAGCAGATTACAACGTCAACAGCACTTAAGTCTGAACCCGCGCATGTAATTAAAAGCTGCTCTTTTGAACTTAAATCGTGTCTTTTTAACAATCTATTTCAGCTAACATTTTGTGAATGTGTGGAATCCCATTTCCCATTCACCTGCAGTCTGCTGTGATTGCTCTGTATCTTCATTACAATGCAGCAGCGCCTTTGCTAGTTTAATTCATTTCCGTAACAATGGGTCGATCATGGATTTGTGTGTGAATTGCCAAAGGTCTGTGCAGGTTGATTTTATTTTTCGCTCAGCATGGAGTGTATTCATTATGAGTAAGCACTGGGTGACAGTTGTTGATTCTGTATTGCAGAATTCGTATTCTCAATTAACAGACTATACATAAAGAACAGATTATTACTTCCTCGGACGCCCCGGTGTAAAATAACACAGTCGCGATTCTAATTTGAGCAAACGGCTTCCACTGAGTTAAGACTGTCTTGTGTAATTGGGAGTTTTATGGGAGGGAGCGCTTGTTCTGATAGTACTAGTAGTCTTGGATACAGATGAACGCTTCAAGCATATCAAGGCTGTAAATTATCTGCTATTGCTGTTTTAGATTGAGGTAATGCAGAAAATGTCCACATGTCTTAAAATGACACTGGCTTCATTTACGTGCACATCAAAATCTGATTATTGTTCAACATATGAAAGCTGGAACAATATTTTTTGGGGTCAGTATTTGTCGTGTGTACTTTTTCTTTGCGCTTATGGGAATTTTTTTTTTTTTTTTTTTGGCTATACGATAAGATTTAAGCCGTAAAAGGTTGAATAAATCACTTCTATGACTCATTGCAGATGCAAACTAAGTATTCAACTGTTTCATTCTGCTATTCATTTATTGCAACTCATGTTTTTTTTTTTTTAACAATATTGTAGATTTAGAATATTTTTTGTGGTTTAAATCTGCTCTTGGGTTATTGTGTCAGTGGCATAAATTAGTTGCAATATTATCTATATCATCTGTATTTGCTTCAGCAATATATCGCACTTCAAAATTTGTTATCGTGACAGGCTTACTGATTTCTTGACTTTTAAGATGATTTAAATTTAAAGTTTAATATATTACTGAAGTAAATATAGACAAACAATGAAGAATAATATTGAAACCTAACCATAAAGCAGAATTATCCCACAAAAAGTATTCTAAATGTACAAAACTGTTGAAATAAATAACACAACGCAACACTTAAGTAGTTAGTATGTGACTATAATGTGTCATAGAAGTTCTTCAGCTCAAATCTCATCATAGTACAGAAAAATACTCAAAATGTTCCCACATGTACAAAGAAAGTCCCCATGATAAATATTGACCCCGAAAAACTATTGTTCCATCTGTTGTGTATTAAATGATAAATCGATATAGCATTTATCGTGACAGGCCTAACTTGTAAACTTCCCCGCTCAACCTATTATGTTGTTTTCAGGAGTGAAAGGCTTTTTGCTATTGTCACATGTGCAATAAAAGAGAAAATAGTACACGATACTGTTTTTGCACAAGAACTCACGACAGCTCGGCAGTTAAACAGATGTGGGCTTCCCAACGTTTGGTTTTTGTGAGCACACTGACTTTGTTTGACTAAATGTGCTGTGACGATGAGGGATGGAGATTGGAGCGCCATGTACACAGGATAATCTGAAGTGGCTCTATCACAGATTTGCATCACTTAGCCCACTTGTGCATATTCTGAGGCGAACGTCGGGACCAGACACTTAGCAAGGAGAGGGGTTTCATCATCTGAGGGCTGCAACTTTCTCTCTGCCGAATATATACATACGCAGGTGTTATTAAAGTGGAGCATCAGGTAGGGGTGAATGGACTGTAAAATTAACCACAAAAGGGCAGAAATATCACTTTATACACTCGTTTGGAAGATTACACAAGACGCTTTTTAATCAGTTATTTTACTGTCATTTGTAATACTTTTAATTATAGACTATATACTCAATATTCTAAATATAAGTATGATATTATACATTTTGATGTATCTCCAACGTCTATCATCAGGATTATTCAAATTTGAAATAAACACTACGGTACTTTAAAGGCCAAATTTTTCCCAAATTTGTCTTGCCCCAGTACAGTTTTATTGTATAAGCAGCTCTTGAGGTCAAAATAAGTCCTCTGTTTACTGTCTGCATCTAATTAGTAAGCATTTTACTGTTCGATAATCAGGAAGTGCATGTTAGCATGCTAGTTGTTGTTAACTTTACCGTCACAGCAAAACACCACACTATTCTCTGAGGGGTTGTGAAAAGTGCTTATAAAACTCTATAAGTAAGTAAGTAATCATTGGATGTATATAGCGCCTTTCAAGATACCCAAAGTGCTTTACAGTGCATTATATATATATATGCATATCTTTTTTTTTATTTTGTTGACTAGCAAGCACAAGCAGGTTTGATGTCTGTAAATGTCTCATCTTTATGTCTAATGTAAGCTTTGTGACTGACAAACACAAAATCCAGTTACCCAGTGAACTTTGTTGCAAAAAGTATAACTAGTATAGTATAACATTCATCAGAAGTAGAGCTGTAGTCAAATAAAGAAATTCTTGGTTGACTAAAGACATGCATGTAGTCAACAAAAATGGGGTGTGGCAAAAGCTCTCCAAACTATTACAAAACTTTACAGAAAAAAGTCCTAGGAAACAATGTATTTATATAAAGAGATTAAACTTGTGAATCATAAGTTTCTGCTGTTGTCCCTTATAAATCCTTAGAATCTAAATAAAATAATTAGTTGAGCAATACAAATTTTGGTTAACTGATACTCCATCGACCAATTATTTATGTATAAATACTTCCTTCCTTCATTACTTTATAACAAGCGATCAAAAAAAATATTTGAAAAACATAATAGTTGATTATCTTTGTAGGATGTTGTGTATTTTTAGCTAATGGTTTTGCACTTGCTTGTTGCAGCCTGGAGATCTGAGCTGTGAGCCCAGGATAAAGAAGGGACACAATCTGGTTCAGATGGCATCCAGGACTGTGAGTCTGGGCACCATGCTGTAGACAAACACTGGTGTGACTGTGGAATCACTGGTGACAGGGAGAAAACAGGCACTATCTGATGGAACTCAGCCCTATCTCTCTCTTTCTCACTGTTCTTCCAATTGCCACTGGGGGGAACTGGAAGAGGAGAGGAAGATTCGCTCAAATTCTATTGTGAAACCAGGCCTATTCATTTTATCTTTCAAATTTGTATCCATCGTTTGGTCTTAATTGAATGGAAGTAGGCAGGGATTTTTCTGGACTTTGTTTTCCAACTGGTTATTAGTAAAGTCAGACTACTTACCTTGTTTTGAGTAATTTGGAATTGTTTTCAATCTGGATTATTTGACTTGCTTTTAAGATACCTCCTAGTTGTATCTCTTTGTTTTAATTAAAATAGGTAAAGTACATTTGCCATTCAAGTCATTTATTATACCTTCATAAATATCTTTTGTTTTTCAGTCCTCTGTAATATTTTTTCCTTTCCTTTTTCCTCCTAAACAGCCATATTTGTTTTGAAACCATGCATGTCCCTGATTGGCTAATCTACCTGCCAATCTCTCCCATCTGAACTCGGGTAGCTACAGTCGGTGACTAGACGTTTTCATAAAGTACTGAAGAAGTGTGTATTCTGGATCTCAGGAAATTACAACAGTGGAACAAAATGTCATATGAAATGCGGGTTACCGTACTGCTAAAACAAATGATACTGCGATAATTGATATATAACAAGACCGCTAGTTTTATAGCGAAGTGAAAGAGGAGCGGCTGTGAGGAGCGTCAAAAAGGAGATGGAGAGAGCGGGCAGGATGAATTATGCAAAGCTGTCAGAGGAGGGGGGGGGGCTATTGTTGGTGGTGCCGGCTGCGTTAAAGGGAGCAGCAGCGGATCTCCACCGGCTCCATCCGACACTCTCAACGCTCCCTGTGGCTGAGAGACGCCTGATCCCTGCTCCGGCAAATAGCCAACAACAAGAAGACGAGAGGAAGGGGGAAGCCGGTGGAGGCGGGGGTACTTAAAGGAGACATACTACGCAAATGGATCTTTAAGCCACATTTTGATTTGCTTTCCCAATAAAAAGTAGAGTTTCATTTACTCATGTTTAAAGAAAGTATTATGCACAATCGACTTTTTTTTTAAGCTTTCTACCAAGTTATAACGTTCCTTCACCAAAAATGTACCTGAAGAGGTTTTATGTGTCAACTCACAGTTGACACAGCAGTAGGGATGGTCTGATATGGATTTTTTTTTTTTTTTTTTTGCTGATGCTGATAACTGATTTTTGGGACTTGTATTTATGTTTTTTTCTGAAATTGGAGCTAACAAAATGAAATGGCATGAGAAATAAATACATAAATATAAATAAATAAACAAACAAATACATACATAAAGATATATTATCATAAAGACTGCATTCAGTTTGTTCCATTTTTGTTATTTCAATTGAGTATCTAGTTTCAGTACTAGTTTTATAGATTAGTATCAACCCTACACATAAAACTCGGAAGTTCTCCTGCCCATTTCTAAAGTACCTACAGCCTCTCTGGTCTCACTGTAATCATTTCAGTACTTAAAATTTCTTTCTCTTTGTAATGTTTTAATATTTTTAGCTTACACACCAATAGCAGACTTAACATTCATTTCAGCTACTTAACTACATTCACAACAAAGCACAATGTTTTAGGGGAGACTATGGTGAACAAAAACAAACATAAACAAACATATAAAAATGACCATGTTTAATATTGAAGCAACCCTTTTATCAGCAGAGGCACTAAGTGACATTTTACTTCAAAAATTGTATTAAATAACATGATTCAAATACGGATTGCCTGTGCCACCACTCTCTGTATAAGCCATATTGTGATATTGCATCTGTTGCTAAAATTGCTTTCTTTTTTGTTTGTTTTTTCCAGCAAGATGTATTTGCAGTATCCATTATTTTAAGATTAACTGAGAAATGCGTATGACTTTGTCCAAAAGTTTTACTAAAACTACAGAATAAAACATAATTCCTCCTCTACAGTAAAGGGTGGCCTGGCTACCACTCATGACAGGTGGGAATGCCTTGGAGGGACACACGTGCGCTCTTTATTACTGTTATTTACAGAGGTCACTGACAGAGAGATCCGAGCCGGTATTTACAAAAGCCCCATGGAAATATAATTATCCGACAAAGGCTTAGAGGAGAGTTGCCATTTCAGCACTCTGGTCTGCAGTAGCTACCTCTGTTTCTGCAGAAATACTGGGCTCGGTGTAAGCCAGCCTGTGCCAGATTTGTTAGGCTCCTGTTTTTCTGTTAGTGAAGGCTAGTGTCATTATCAGTTGCAATTGTTCCAAGTAGTTTTCAGGAAGCAATTTGAATTTGCCTGAGAAAAGTGCTTAAAATGTTGATTATGTAAGTATTCATTAATCACACATGGCTGAGAGTGTAGCCTAAACTTTTGTCTATGTGTTCTTATTATGCCCTGTACAGCTTTTCCCCTTGCATCAGTTGAGTTCTTACAAATCTTGTTCACCAAACAGCCTAAAATAAACAATACAAAATAATGAAACCCCAGGCAAGAACAGACTCCAAGTCATTACTTCTAGAATGTTATTGCTCTGCTGTGTACACATTTTGTGTCCCAATTATTGCTATTGCTGTACAAATATATACTGGCATTTATAAAACCCTATGTCCATTGACCTAACTACTGAGCAATCAAAATAGCATGTTTGTTTTGGTGCATTGAAGTATCCTCTGAAGATATTTGATCATAAACAAATGTAATGCTGTTTGCTTGTTTAATTAGCTATGAAAAATAAAACACTTGTCAAGACATCTTGAAAGGATGCTCATCTTTTTGGTCATAACCTCCAGCATTCGAAACCCATGTTCTTTCATCTCAGATGAAAAACAAGTGACGAGCGCATGTCTGACATGAAAGTAAAGTAAATCTCATTTCCCTGAAACTCATGCATCCACACTGAAGGGACTGTTGACTTGGACACATTTGTGTGCACTGTATTAGACAGATGGTTTATGTGTTTTTGGTTGAGAGTTGTGCAGAGGTGTAGGACAGTGTGTGTCTGGGGGACTATGGAGGTGCAGACTGGGAGTCGTTGGAATGAGCGTGAAGCCTTGCGGCGTAGATCATGAACTGTCTGTTACACTGGCTGAGCGGCTCACCAGAGGACCTTTGGGTGACACTCAATTTGCACAGTCAACTGTTCTTTTCACTGGTCATGGGTGACTGGCTGTCCCAAATCAGCCTGGCCATCAAAGGTAAAAAGAGAACGTTGAAGCGAATGATGCCAGAAAGTTGTGCATGGAACAAACACCCCTCTAAATCATCCACGGTCTCTCTCCTCCCATGTTTAAACATCATTACTTGGCCTGTCTTGTGTCTGTGTCACTTTATAGACACTAGGCTGCTCTCAGCGGAGTAACTAAAGGGAGACCGAGCCTAATCAAGGCATGACAGGCTGGCTGTTCTCGCTGCTCCAAACACTTTTGTTTGTGCAGTACTTAAACCTTTTGAAACTTAAAACCTTGCTTAACCACATGAGAATATGCCCTAACAGCCTGGCTGACCTTTTGTGCATAATTTAAAGTAGCATGCGCATATGCTACTGCTGGTGATGCCTTGTGCTACCAATGTGTTCCAGCCAAACTCTTTGATGAGCTACGAAAAAGACGCCATCTCGGTCCTTAGAGTAAACTTTATGGGGGCATGTCTGGCCACTGGAGGGATCACAGTCGGCACAAATCTAATTCCTTTTATAGCAGGGGGGTTGCAGCGTAGAGGAGAGACTTGTAGCATTAGCTTAGTTTTGGATGGCCAATCATTTTACAATAGTGCTGCACGGTTTTGGAAAAAAAAATCGAATTGCGATAGTGATTAGATTTGTGATATATGTTGAAAAAAAACAACTCCAGGAGCATTAACATTTGAAAGAAGACTGACATACGAACTGATCGACCAATTCAAGAATCCCATGAATTTCAGAACATGTTTCCAGAGGTATAAACTACAGCTACGAAAAGATTTTTCTACATAAAGACAGGATATTTTGTTCTTCGCAGAGGACATTCTATTATCTCACATTTCTAAATAAATGCAGCCTTTGCGATTTGAAAATTGCATCAACTCAAATTACTCTTTCGATTGCGATATATTGCGCAGCACTATTTTACAAGTCTATAAAGAAACAGAATTGTAATCAAGGAGGTTCCTGGGTCTGACGCTCTCACTAATCCTGTACATAAATCTGCCAATTGTAACAAATGTGTACAATTTCTGGAGAGGACTGGGATGCCACTAAGAGGTCCTATGGCATCGTAAACAAGTACAAGGAGTTACAGGAGTCTTCTGCGCTGATTGGATCTCAACGCCATCGGGGAAACAAAATAGTATCCAGCTACTCACAGGGAACAGGGCCAAATAAGTTGAAGAGGCCTAGAACAGTTTTTACAATTTTCATTATCACTGCATCCTACCAGCTTTAGCACCATTTTTGAGGGGGAAAGTCCCTCGGGCCGGCGCTATCTCGCTGCGCGACATCCTGGATTCATTGGAAGGTTTTGATGCTCGATGTGAAACCAAGTAGATATCATTTGGAGGAGAGAAGGATTCTGATATACTAGTCTTACAGCTCAGCCAAGAGAGAAATCAAAGTGTAGTGGCTGTCTACGGAGCCAGCGGAAAATAGGTTTTAATAAACACTTCTGACACACCAGGGTCCCTATCCATATTCTACCAAATATATATATATATGTTATGTGGATTACCCATTTTACTCATATTGTACATATTTAGAAAGTTGTTGGAAATGTCTAAATGCTAAGGATTAAATATGATGAGTGCAGAACAAATTTAGCTCTGGGATTTTTTGGTCTTAGTGGGTCTCAATTCATTCGTTGACAGCCAAGGAGCAGCTAATTCATGTAATTAAAGTTACAATAGATTGATACGTTAAATGTGTGACTGAAACATACAGCACAATACTTCAGGATTGGGGTGCGTGATATTGATCAAAAATATTATGTCAATAAATTTTTTTATTATCTTGATCATATTCAGATGATATTTTTACAATGCATGAGGAATGTGCTGAAACATGCCTGTAAATGTTTTAGTTGAGGTTTAAGTTTAGCACAAAACGTGAATGGACCGTAAAATGAACTAGAAAAGGACAGAAATATCACTTGATGTCCTCACCGAAGGAGCTGAAGGTAGTGTCTTGGGTGAGGGAAGTCTATGAATCCCAGCTTAGACTGCTGCTCCTGTGACCTGGCCCTGGATAAGTGGAAGAAAATGGATGGATGGTCCTTGTATGGGAGATTACCCTAGATGTTTTGGTTCATTTTATTTGTAATCTACTCTTTTTGCTGTCATTTTTAATTGTTTTAATTATACATAAACACTAATGTTGCGTATCTCCAAAACAACAATTGGTATATTATCCATTGTTCAATATATCTCCCACCTCTATTTTAGAATAATTATAGTATTGTGGGAACCATATCACTGCATTTGCATAATGTTTTGTGTTTCCTCATTGCCACTTTTAAACTAGCCTTTTTATCTAACACGCCTCGACTGGGAAAATAATAATTGCTATGAAGTATTTTATCCCCCTGTCACGATAACACATGAAGCACGATATATCGCTACAGATTGCGATTAATGATAATATTTAAACCACTTTATGCCTCTGACACAAAGCAGCCACTTTTTAAACAGACAGTATCATTAAAAGGCCTGAGCTGCAACAAATAAATAGCAGAATGAACTGATAATTAGCAACAGAAGTTACTTTTTCAACCTTCTACAGCTCAAATCTGACCTTATTAGGCAAAAAATGTCAAAAATCTCCCCACTAGTGTATAGAAAAAGTACTCACGATAAATATTGAGCCCCAAAATATATTGTTCTAGCTTTCATATACTGAACAATAAGTTGATATAGTAATTATTCTGACAGGCCTAGTATTTTATGAAAATATATTGGTGTTGTTATTAGTGTTTGTTAATTTTATATATTTTTTTGTCCACACTATATTTAATTTAATTCTCTGAAAATTTTGTATTTCTTGAAATAATCCTATAGTATATATATTTTAATTTATAGTATGTAAGTGTTTTTTACTTGCCTAAATACTTTTCACCTGAAAATTCAAACTTAAACTAGTGAAAATCTCTCAACTTTTGTCAGCTGTTTAACATTGAAACTTTTAACACCCGCTCACTCAGTTGAACTCGATTGTGAATAGCACCCAAGCCTGAATGGGGACGTGCCTATCTTTAACTATCTTTAAAGAGAGGAGGTCATGTGTGACGGGAGTTCACGGGTGATGTTTCGGGGCGGGGGAGGCGGGGGAAGCTGTGGGCGGAGGTGAGTCTTTGAGAAAGGGATAAGTGTGTGCTTTTGAAGATGAAGCCTGTGGATTAGTGTTATCTGACCTGCTTCTTTTGCCTTTCCCTTGTCTCTATGCGTCTAGGTAGAGCGCGTGCAGAGGCAGACGGCTCCGAATAACATCCATAAGCTCAGATTCGCGGGAGAACCAACGCGGATCCATCCGGAGGGAGAGAGCGGAGCGTCGGTTACCCAGCATGCACGCAGTATGGAACGGGTGAGGGAGCAGCGGCCTTTCTGCTCGCTGTCAAAGAACCAGAGGGAAGAGAGGGAGAGAGCCGGTGAGAGGGAGCAGGAGAGGGAGAGACGCTACACCACCTCCTCGGCCGACCGGGGGGAGCCGGCGGAGGGGCCCTGTCGTGTTCCCACCCAGAAGTCCTACAGCTCCAGTGAGACCCTCCAGGCCTTTGACCATGACCCCACACGAATGCTGTTCGGAGGCAGAACCAAGGAGATGGTCCACAAGGAGAGCGCAGAATACAGCCGACCAGGTGAGCCGGAGCAAATATTGACTCTGTAGGAGGTTTTAGTGAGGGCACCAAGGCTGCTGTAAATATGCCTGATTTCTATGTAAGTCGTAATCCCTAAATAAATGTAATATAAAACAGATAATTACATTTTCTTTCTAGTCTGCTCAACTGATGCTGGATTTCATTTTACATCACAAAATTCAATAGGCTGGAAATATGAAATCGATTTCCTTTTTTCCTTTTTCACCTTCTAGAATACCCTGCAGACAGTTATAACACAACTTAAAATTGCCCTAAGGATAGTATTACAAATGGAAGCTCAAATAAATCTATTTTACAACAAAATTTATTAGTGCAAATGTCAAACAAGATAAAAAAAAAGTGTATTATTTTTATGTGTGTTTTTTTGAAAGCTCATTTTAAAATCATTGCTGCCAAATAACAACAATAATATTGCTTTTATAATTGTCTTTAGTTATTAGCAAGTCATGAGCAGGGTCTCCAAATAATTTACTTTTTGTATTATTTTACTGGAGCATTTGTGATTATGCCATGTGAGTAAACAAAAATATATATTACAAATATGATAACTTATATACAGATCCATAATAATTTCATTAAAATGCATCTATAATTGTAGCTTTGTTCCCTGGTTACATCGAATTGACTAAAATTGCCCACTGTTTGCCTACTGTTGGGGGTTTTGACAGCCCAGTTTCATTTGGAATTAAATCCACACTACCCCCTCATAGCCATGTTTGTTTCCTGAAAAATACCACTCTCCTACATCCCCAAGTCAATAAACATGAAAGCCAGGATTTTCTTGCTGGTGTTCACTAAATGTTAGCATTTCCCACTTTTAGCCTTTTCCCTATTTACGCAAGAAATAACTGCAGTCAAAGCACAGATTTCAGTATTTTTAAAAACTGGCTAAACAGGCAAGTTATATTCATACAGCATAACTAGACTCTTACAAAAATGGTTAATTATATATTTTTGTTCAATTTAATGATACTCGAGTGGCACGCAATTAAAATATTCTGCACTCCTTAACGTGCTCTTAAACCTAATTGGGGTCTCTTTCCTATGAATGTAGTATTGTGGTGAAGTCAAAAATGTTGAATTTATTTTAAATTCTGCATGCTGATAACTATAGTGTACACATCATCTTTGCTTTAAGTCCTAAGTAACTCAGTGATTATGATATTTTTTTGTCAAAAGACAGGAGGCGCTGTGTGGCTCAGTGAGTTCAAGTGCATATGCAGAGAATCTCAAGGAAGAAGCGTCTTCCTGTTCCCTTCCATTTTTAGAATATTATTGACAAGAATGCACATCGCACCATATTAATTTTAATATTTTAAGATTTTAGATTACAAATGTATTCTTTTATCTTTTGTTTTTGTTTTGCACTGTCAACTTTCACACAAACTTAACTTTTTTAATCATGCTGAGATATTAAGAAATTATTGGACAAAAGATGACCCATCAAATAGTTCCCCATAAATGTATATTTAGTTGATCTATTTTAATTTCTCTTTGAACATGGTCCCTGACAAATAAAGAATAAACTAAACTAAATTATTAATGAAATGTAAATATGTGTTTTTGAGGACCATATTGTGGTGTTTGCATATAAAGTATACGTTTCATTTGTAACATCTTTATAAGTTTACATTGAGGTTTGTCACTTGGAATCCATCAGGCTCTCAGTGTCACCTGAACCAGCTGGCTGACAGTAATATGTGCCTACATGTTTTTGAATGACACATCCGAGGAAAAGGAGCCCAATATTTTGTTGTTGTTTGGTGTGCTACTTAATGTGACAGACACGGCTTACTTTTGTTGGCCAACTGCCCGAGTGTGTTTACTCTGCTATGATACCGCCGCGTGAAGCCTGGCACACTATTCTTATTCCATTTCTGTAGAGAAATTCTAAAAGACAGGAGACATTTGATTTTTCTTTTGTGTATGACCAGTTGAGCACCATTTTTACAAACTGAAAATAGATGGATTGTATTACACGTAATTTAGTTCATGTGATGCCCAATACAAAATGTGTCCTCATTTATTTTGAGTTTTAAGCTCTTAGTTAATGGTCAGTCCACAATTTAATCCCATAGGGCTGCAACAAACAATGTTTTTAGTCGACTAGTCAGTGATTACTAGAGTAGTCAAACAATGATTTCTATTATTGAAATATACTGAGGAAAAGCTTCTAGAAATTATTACATACAAGTGTATTAATTAAATAGTTAAGTCTATTTTTGACATTTTAATTTAATAATGCTGCCGTCTTTGTTATAGAAAGGTTTTTCTTTTGGCATGTGTTTTAGAGTCTGTATAGATGGCGACTAATGTGGGGTGACAGTAGCTCAGTTGGAGTTTTTGTACACTAATCCGAAGGTTGGCGGTTCGAATCCCGCGCTCGACATAAACATCACTGGTAGAGTGCTCAGATCCACTGACCCACAGATTGGCAGTGCGATTCCAGCTCTCACAGATGATTACTGTTGTTGTGTCCCTGGGCAAGACACTTAACCCACCTCGCCCCCATTTGTGTATGAGTGTGTGTGTGAATGGGTGAGTGGCTCCTTGATGTAAAGTGCTTTGAGGGCCTTAAAGTTGGAAACAACCACAACCATTCTGATTAATTGTCACAGCCCTGCTATCTCACTTGTGTTTAGGAATAGCTGTAGATTTAATTTACCTCTACCCATCCTATATTTCTCTTTCTGGTTGTGTTCCCTTAGAAACAAACCTAATTTGACTTTAATGGTGGTGCTTTTTAGCATCTTGATCAGTTGCGTGACGCTAAGTAGATTGGGAGGATGCTGTTAAGACTTCCCAATTACCCCTCCCCTCCCTCTGCTGCTCTTAGGTTAAGTGTTTTTTGAAGTGCCCCCCGCTCTCCACCATTAAGCACGTTGTTGCTCGCTTTGTTAACTTTACAACTGGTGTCATTGACAGGGCAGACCTTCTCTCTGAGGCAGCTGGGGTTCTGCGAGCGTTCGGCCGCAGCTCGGAGGGGCCTGGCTTTATGCCCCGAGACCGGATTGTCCCACCCCCTCGGCAACTACAGGGAGAACCATGAACCCGTGTCCCCTGAACGCACCATGGCTCTGTGGGGATCGGGGCCAAAGTCCGGTCAGAACTCGTCATGCCTGTCCAGCCGCTCCAACTCGGCACTCACGCTCACCGACACCGAAATGGACAATAAATCAGACAATGAGATGGGTGAGTGCAGCAAGATTTTAATTAATTTTTTCGAGGATTCAAAAGGCTGAAGTGAGCGAGTTATATGCGAGTTCATTTGGAAAAACACATTTAACCATTTTAAAAAGTCATTGGAGGCTTGCAGTTTACTCTTCGGGTGGATTCACACTTGCACAATCACCAGATCAAAATAGGGACTAATCTGGGACTAAACCATGACTACAAAGGGGCCAAACCAAATCTACTTAAGGACTCAAATTTGGTCCCAACCAGTACCATATCAGGACAAGAACACACCCTTAGTACAAAGTAGTATTATTTTCGAAAGCCAAATGTATTTTACTGTAATCAAAATATCATTTCGTCCCTCCTTGATAAAACAACTAGATATTTTTCACATAATAATATATATGATAAGATAAGATAATACAGATAATATCTGTAGAACATGGTAACAAAAAGGAAAAAAAATCAAACCAGAGATACATATGTGTTTTTGCAATTGAACTCTCCATGTATGAAGAGTAAGTATAAGCAGTTACATCCCTGATAAATAGACAGCTATTGTAAAAGTGTTTACCCACGGTTTATGTGACCATTTTGGTGTTTTGACTTTTGAGTTATAAGCATGGACAGTTTTTGCCTCTCTTGTAAAATGACTGGACAGTCACTGTAACCATCTTTAAGATTCTTAGTGCTTGTGCCGTTTTTCTTTCTTGGAAAACCTCCCCTGCTTGGATTTCCCCAGCAGCAGTTTGGATCATGCTAAGCGTTGGAAACAAGGATGTGATTGGGTGACAGGAGTGGCAGCACGTTTGGTACACCCAGCGAAGCGCTTGCATCTGGATCAAAGGCATGCTTTCTTCACTGCAATGAAATTTGGCCTTGCGATGGAATAGTCAGTCCCTTCTTCTCTCTGGCCGTTCGGTAGGTAGTGAGAGCAGTTTGATAAAGTTTCCCCATGGGCCGGCGTATAATCAAAGATAGCTTTGTGCGCCTCACTGTGAGATTTGGCTCAGAATGTCTGCAGTGGTTGACTGGGCAAGCACAATAGCTGATTAAAAGGGTACAATGTTTTGAAGTGCAAATTTGATCATGCTGGAACCTGAGATGGAGGATTGAGGTTCTCTGTTTGAAGAGGGAAAAAGGCTTTGTTGCGTCAAATGGAGGCAGTGCATACAAGATGGTTGCATGTCAGGTTTTCTTGTGTTTGTTTTAAAGACGACATGCTTTTCCAGGTACTTAGGATTATCATAAGTACAATGTATAGCACATTTCATATGACAAACATGGACCCCATGTGCTAGTTCAGAGAGAAAAAACAAGTACTGAATTGAACTATTACAAATGTGGATCAACATTTAAATATTTTTTCATTGTAAACAACAAATTGATCTAAAACTGCTTAATAATAGAAACAGATTCATTGGCTTCAAAACTGACGAGCTGATAGGTCCTTCCTCTTTATAGTGATATTACTTATATTTGGTTATGTGTCATTTTAGGACCCTACATGCATCACTCAGAGTCGTAATTCTTTAAATAATCCAAACTACATACCGAGCAGTGGGTGGGGATAGGTAAAAACAGAAATTTTCATGGCAAATGCAGGACAGTGCAGGATTAGTCTACTTACATTTATGAATCAATCAAATATAACTCTCAGTAAGCTAATGAGGATGGAACACTGTTATTACGTGGTTTAAAGCTCACGAAAGTTGACTTTGCATGTCTCCTTTAAGATGTGGTGGTTTGTATTGGAGCTACACAGTTTTGTGAAAAAAATACATAATTGCCATTGTTTTTGAATAAAAACAAGATTCAGTTTAAAGTGGACATTTTGAACATTCCCCGGAGCATTCTCATATGAGAAAACAATGAAACATGGTTTAATTGCAAGTCTGCTGTAATACAAGAATGTCATGCAATTGAGATTTGATTCTCAAAAAATCTTTAAAAAATGTTGTTGAAAGAGCTGATACAAAATAAAACAAATTTCCAGTCTTCAAAATCCACTTTTGTTAGCAATTTAACAGTCCTGTCACAATAGTCTGATACTTAAACCTGAACTAATATATTTCAAGACATGTTTTGGCACATTTATATTGGATTACCAAAACGTCTGATTATTGTTATTGGGATACAGCAAAGGGAATAAAGATATTTATTTATGTCAATATTGCCCACATCTAGGTGCGACTGACCCTGAACCAAATCACTTCATAAACACACTTGATCCTAAAATAACAAGTGGTACACAAAAGAGACATTTCAAAATTGAAATATAGAAAAAATGCAATACAAAATGTAAAAGCATGCTTAATGACAATTAATTTTCTGTTTCAATAAGTGGATTTTTACTTTGATGGGCTAATCCAAACTTTTCTTGACATGCCGATACGATATCTATTTAAACTATTTTCAGACTTGTATAATTTGATTCTCAGTAGAAGTTGCTGACAGTCCGGATAAACTAAGTGAACCATGTCCATAACACATTCAGTGTAAATGATTTTAAGAAAAGTGATGATGTGAGAGAGTGACAGGCAGTTCAAATAATGAGGCTTGATTACACTTTCCCGGCAAGAACATTAAAGCCAGTAAAAAGGGGAATGTCTTGTGTTCATGTGCTATCAGTTCATATTCCAACAACATTGGCTCGAGCCTGACATTTGAGACAAGTCATTTTCTTAATGGCAGTATTCATCATGTGAGCTTGTCTCCGCCGGGCAAGAGCTGAGTAAGTCTTTTACCTTTTTAAATGCGTTACTTTCAAACGTGTGTTAAAGTTAAAGTTTTAGGCAAAAAGCTACTAAAATGCTTTTATATTACATTAAATGAACAAGACCAAAATATATAACAACTAAATGTTATACTTTATAGTAACGTCAGTTTTATACTAAAATTGGGTCTTGTGAGCTTTAACCCATGTTATAATGTGTTGTCTACATCTCCAAAGCTCAAAATGCTCTGTTCCATCTTGTGATGTCATGAAGCGGTAGTTTTCAAGTTAACAGCTACCTTTTCAATAAATACATAACCGGCAAAAATTACTATTACTGAATGAACAAATGAAAATTAATTAAACGTGGCATTTTAACCCTACTTGCCATGTGGTAATAAAGGCTTTTAATATTATGATCTTTTTGAGTGCCTCAGTTTTTTTTTACTTTTTGGAATCTGAAACTAATCCCTGCACTGAAGAGCAAAATAAGAACATATATGTATACATCCAAGTAGCACTCCTGCCAGCTAATACGCTAAGAATTAATTATATTCAATAATCAATTGTCAACTCAGAATTAATTAATTAAATAAACATTAGATTAATTGAATTTGAAATTTTTAGATTGAATGAGAGAGTGGGTCCAAACTTTGATATATTTACTACTTTCTACATTTTATATACATAGAGAAAACCTCAAATATATGAAGTAAGATATATGGAATTACGTAGCAAAGAAAAAAAGGTAAATAAGTACAATTTATTTATACTTTATATTCAAATCCTCAAAGTAGATGTCATATGTATAAAATGTTGAAAGTAGTAAACATGAAGGAAAAACATTGAATGAGAGGGCGTGGTGTTGTTTAAATGTATACTACCACTCAAAATGGTAATGTATGTTTAAACAACTCATTTGATGTTTTTCTTTTATTTTTACTACTTTCTACATTTTATACATATGGAAGACATCAAATATATGAATCAAGATATATGGAATTATGTAGGAAAGAAAAAAGTTAAGTAACTACTAAATATTTTTCGACAAAGCAAGGAGCAACTACTTTGAGGATTTGAATATAAAATAAAATATTTAAAAAATGTAGAGTTATTTAATCTGTTTTCTTTTCTACATAATTCCATATATCTTGCTTCATATATTTCATGTCTTCCATATGTATAAATGCAGAAAGTTGTAAAAATAAAGCAAAAAAACATTGAATGAGAGGGTGTGTCCAAACTTTTGACTGGTAGTGTATAGATATTCCAGTGATCATTGTCATATAGTGCACTACTGTTAAAACAACATGTTGATGAAGTGAAAATCCTTACTCTCTACTTTTTTTGTTTTGTTTTAAAGAGCAGTGCATTGGTACTCAGCAGTAATGTGACACATAATAGGAGTAGTACATGTTGTGAGCACATGGAGTCTGCCCTGTTGGTCCTTTATTGAGTTGTGATTGTACCTGTCCTTGTGATTCGTCTGCATGTGTGTGTGTGCTTACAAACACTCATCCAGGCGCTCTGCTAGCCCTCCGACTCCGCTCCTCTGGACTCTCTCTTCTCCACATCTCACCGAACTGCTGCTGCTGATTGGCTCTTGTTAGCGCAGCACCCCACCGAGACTTTACCCACGCTCACGATTGTCTCAATTAGTCTCAGTACAGCCAGATAAACAACACCTGCTGGACCCCTAGACCAAATGTGATGTTTTACAGATAATAATAAAAGGCTCCCATTTTCAAATATCCGCTCGGATGGCTCTGAGCGTTTATGGCATTTTAATATACTGGACGCTTCCCCCGAGTGTTGAATGTTAAATCATTTGAAATGTTAAGTCGTGGAAGTAGAAGTAGAAAACCCCAATGTAATCACGTTTTCACATTAGTTACTAAATCTATGTGACAGGCAGTATGGCAGGGGATGGCACGGTAGTACAGAGGTTCCCAAACTTTTCAGACCGCGACCCCTAATGTGACCCATGACCCCCGCTACCCCCCTCGACACACACACCCCATCCCTCACAGTAACACTATATTGAAAGAGCACATTTGTACACACATATATAGAGGTAAAGCCATCTCTGAGTCATGGTATTTTATTTTATAAAAGCCTATTTTTGGTGTGTTCATCTCTTGATAGTCTCAGTTCTTTATGAATGTGAAGCCAGACCCGGTCCGAGTTAATAACCCAGTGAAGTGTCCTGGGTTTTTACGTTCCGTGTGGAGTTTTAGTGGCAGAATAAGCGCGCCTGATAGAGATTGAGCTGTATCCACTCAGATAACAGAGGTCTCCAGTGCGGGGCCTTAGCAGTGTCCAAAGTCTTGATGCGTAATAATAAATCCACATCCAGTCACAGTCTGCAGTGTCCGCATAAAGTTGAAGCCAACAGATGATATGAACCAAATTCTGCCAAAATCCTCCTCCACCTCGGTCCCGGTGAAAGTGTAATTCCCAAATAAATGTGGAATATCCAGTGTGGAGAACGTGTGCATAAAAATGTATCCAAACAAGTCCACGTAAAGTTTGCCATAATCCTCCTCTGCCCAGATAACTGTGCAGTAAAAGCGGTAAGTTATCAAAACAAAATGCATGTGCTCCGCAGCGCTGCCTTTGATATAAAGTGCGTATATGAGGAAGACAAAAATGAAGCTTAAGTGCGTGTAAATCCATGTGAGGCTCAGCTGTGTGACTCCAGTTCATTTGTTTGCGCTTTTGTTTTGAGCCATTTACTCACATTATTATTACAGTGATGTTTATTACATATGAACTAAAGTAAAAAAGAAATAATTGTATTAATATATTTAAAAAAATCATTTCTGGAAATCATCTCGTGACCCTTCGCCCCCTCCCTGGCGACCCTCCGGGGGATCGCAACCCCCACTTCGGGAACCACTGCGGTAGCATATTGCAGCCACCGTTGCAGACGATTCCAGGTTCAATTCTCGGACGGCATAATGTGTTTTCATGTAGACTTTCATGTTTCCCCCCAGCCACATTTCATTCATTTTAATTTTAATTTTTTTAATTTATTTTGAGCACACTAAACATTTGCAATATATTTGTGGGACCAGGACACTCACAGGAATGAGATTTCTCACCTCAGCTATGAAATACAGGTAGATTACATTATTAATAAATATTAATTTTAATAATGTAATCTACCTTGGTTTATGTAATACACTCCTCAAAATGTAAACAATTATTAGACATGAGTTGTAACCTAAGCTTTTTAAAAATGTATTACTGTCTGTAAACACATTTCCTGTAACTAAAACATTTTCTTCTAGACATTGAGCACAGAAAATCTGTGTCATTGTTCTGTCTTTATAGATCCTGGCCCCGTATGTCAGGAAGCTCTGCACTTTTGACTTTCACCATTTAATGAAGCAGCTAAGAGAAATGACCCATCCCGAGGTTTCCATCAACTGAATATGCATGCAGGAGCTGCGACAAGGGGCCGTTCAGCCCCACTTATTCATAAATGAACTCAATATTTCATTCTAATTTGCTCTCTTCTACAGAGTGTTCGACAAAGCCTCGCTACATTCACCGAGCAAAGCATCTGCAAATGTTAACCTTCATGAGTCACAAGAAAGATGTCTACCTTTAAAGATGAAAGCCTCGTTTTGTAAAAGGTCCAGTGAGCACGCAAGAGAGGTGTTTTTACTGTAATGCAAAACAACATTAACTCAACAACCTCCTCACTCATGGGGATTCGCAATATTTCCATTTCTTATCCAAACCACTTCACCCATATGCTCTGTTAGAAAGTATGAGCATAGCATTAGCATCTGAATTTCCAAAGGCATTTAAGTCTTTTGGCTCCCTGTGACATGTTGTGCACACGCTAATGAAATATGTAAAAACAAATGGCGCTCTCTGGGTCTTTGTCTTCACCAAGGAAGCGCTAATCTCTGAATTTGACAGTAATAGCTTGTCATACCCACACACACACACACACACACACACACACACACACACACACACACACACACACACACACACACACACACACACACTCTCACACACGCACGCTCACTTAGCGTCTCATGTTGCATTAGCAGCGTGACATGTAGCAGCTGTACCCGGGTGAAACTTCATGTCTGTGGGGTTTGTTAGCTCCATAAGTGGTTTCCTCTATAGAAGTGAGACAAAAGAGCACAAAAGTGTAAAATTCTGCACCTTCCACCTCTGTTTCACAAGAAGTTTCACTATTAGGCATGAAAAAAAACATTATCACATGTACTTCTATTGATTTGGTTCCCAAGACAACCATTCTATATTAAAACAGATTATTATTGCATTGAAGGCTACGTGCAAAGGCCACAACCTGTCCACCTATCTTAATTTTACGAATCTCTTGTTCTTTTCAACGTTATTTCCATTAGGGTTGCAAGATTAATCGCAATCAATTTGAAATTGCAATTTGAATGGATACAATTAGCAAATCATAAACACTGCAATTTTTGAAGTACCGTAATTTACTCCACAAACAACAAAGTATCCGGTCCTATTTGGCATAAAAAGACTGCTAACCCTGTAGTTTAGATCTGTAGAAATATGTTCTGAAATGTAGGCCTGTCACGATAATTACTATATCGACTTATTGTTCAATAGCTGGAACAATATTTTTTGGGGGTCAGTATTTATCGTGTGTACTTTTTCTTTGCACTAATGGTACATTTTTGGTTATTTTGGTTTTATGATAAGATTTAAGATGTAAAATGTTTAATTAATAACTATGTCTCCGTTAGGGGTGTGCTAAAAAATCGATAC
>KN486016.1:7398-71753 GCA_000787095.1 Periophthalmodon schlosseri
ACAATAATAAAAATACTTTTACTTTTCAGTCCAGTTCAAAAAGTAGAAAGTACAGATACCTGCTCTCAAATGTAGTGAAGTAAAAGTAAAAAGTGCCTACTTTAAAAAGTACAGATACCTCAAATTTTTACTTAAGTACAGTAACTACAGTACCACTTTTACTTTGTTACGTTCTGCCACTGGATTTGAGAGAGCAACTTACTGTTGGCTGGTTGAGCTCCTGAGTTTATTGAAATGCACTCAGATATCATGATGCAGAAAGAGTTTAGAGTTTTTAGAATAGTGTACATTCACAGCCCAACATACAAGAGTAGATAGCGCTACCTCCGATGACATCTGTTAACTTTTGCTGGGTTGAAAGAATTCCAAATGGTATTCTTTTCGTGTGTCTGAAATTTTGTGAAATATGCTATTTTACAACTTTTTACACAGCTCAGTCCTTACTTCACATGAATTGCAAAACTTGATGAATGTAGAAAGTTTTTGAAAAGACTGAAGGTGAGCTCCCAGTACATTTTGTGCATTTTTATAAAAACATTCTAAATAACTTTAATGTTTGGTGCAAACTGTTCTTTAAAAGTACACCAAGGTAATGTAGAGTTCTGCACTTCTTAAAACAAGATCATTCATATTTCATGTCCGAGTTGGTCAGACAATATTTACTAGACATATGCTTGTTAGTTAAAGCACAACTAAAAAGTGCAGCTTCCTTTTGATAATACAACAACAGATGTATTGTCTTATTGAAATAAGGCAAAATAATCACATACATCATGGCCAAATAAAAATTAAAAAAGCCAAGGTTTTCCAGAAAAATTCATGCCAGGTCAGAATCGGTTGTTTTTCCTTCAAACTCAAAAATATATATTTCACCATCACAGGGACTCACGCTGTTTAATAAACTTAGTTCTACTTTTATGTAGTTGTTGATTGGAAATTGTTCCGTAGCTATGTTAAGATCATTTTAACTGTAAATGCTCTGTAGCTCACCTGATTTTAGCTGTCTTAAAAAACGTGAAAAACAGAACTAGCTCATTTTAAGTGGTACAAACTTATTCCTCACTTTATAAACACATTCCAACTTCATGAGCTTTTTAGCGCTTTTCACAACTTTCAAAGACCAGAGCTAAAGACCACTAGCATGCTAACAGCAATTTCCTGGTTCTCAGCCAATAAAATGCTTTATAATTAGATACAGACAGCACACAGCAGTCTCATTTTGATCGTAAGAGCAGATTTTCCAGTATCTTTCCATCTGCATTGGGCTAAAACACTTCTAATTAGACTAATTAGATTTATGGTTTATTTGTATAATCCAGAGAAGCCTAGGAGTATTTATGCGTATTCCTGTGTACCAAGGACAACAGTTAAGAAGTGCAAGTACTTTCTACCCTTTATTTTTAGACATATGTGCCGATACTCAGTGGTCCAATCCAAAAACAGCTGCTGCGCCTTCACACATCACCTGCTCCTCGCTCTCAGGTAAGTTCAGTTCTAGTCAGCTCCCCGCGGGACTGCCAACATTAACCCTGCTAAGACAACGCAAAGATATGTAATCACAATTAAAAGAAGTTTCACTCTCTCCCTGGAGGACTTGTTTGCTTCAGTCGGGAAAGTCAACAACAGATGGCAGTGCGTCTCTCCTCCACGACAATCTTTGTGTGTCTGTTTCAAAAGGCCCGAATTTTGTGGGTGCAATTGGGGTATGGGCGACGAAAGGTGGCAATGCATTGTGGGCCCTCCCCGCAGTCTGTCCGTCTAGCGCCCCACCTGGCCAAGTCCGAGTGTCCATCTGCCCTGTTCGCACTGCCCACTCTGCTCCCAAGCCTACGGCAAGCAACACTTAAGTCAAACATAGACTATTTTACACAGACAGGTTGGGATAGAATAACGGGAAACAATAAGTCCTAACATGGGCTCGCCTCGTGGACAAATGGCCGAGCAGCAGGGAGGAGCATTGTTGGATCTCACCTTTGGAGTGGTTGAAGAATGCATCGAAAATAGCATAAGAAGAAGCCATTGCCCGTGATACTGTGTGAACGCCCATAGGGAGACAAACAGACAGAATAAAGTTTAAAGTGTAAAAGTTTAAGTAGAGCACTAACATGTGTACGATCTGTATGCATAAAACCATATATAACAAATGTTGACAAATGATGTTTACAAAATCCAGTAATACTTAAAGGCACAGCATGTAACTTATTAGCCAAAAATTGTGTTGTGTTTATTGCACTTTAAGACTTGCTTCCTTACTGTGAGACTAGCTGCACCTCCACAAATCAAGAGTCAGGTTTATTTGATTTGTCAGAATTTGGCCTGAAGGACGGCCTCCTCCTGCTCGTTCCATGAAGAATGGCCTTATCCGGTCCAGGAGGTGTGTTAGAATCCTGTGGAGTACTATAGTAACTCATCCACTGTACATTATCTATGTTAATTTTACAATTAGTCCATGAGCATAGACTGTATAAAGAAGTGGACTAACTGAGTCTGACGTCACCCATAGCGTTCGGCTTCAGTTAAATGAAGCTCATCGAGGATAGCAGTTAAAGAGGCGAATTTGGAGCCCAGTTCCATTCTGACCTCGAGTAACATAGCAACCGAAGAGCCGATCAGTTTTTGTAATTGTTTTTTTGTTTTTTTTTTAAAGATTTTTACTTAAAAAATTTTAAAAATGTGAAACAGTCTGCAGCGGTCCAATTTCACATTCTTGTAACACTTTCAAAGCATCCTAATTATTCACCATCATGGGTCCATTAGTGCATTTCACAACTTTCAGAGACCAAAGCTAGTTTTGCCGTCACAGTAATGCTAACAACTTCCATGCAAACCATGTACTTCCTGGGTTGCGGAAGATAAAACCCTAATACCCTTGACCTTAAAAGCTGCTTTTTACAATCCATCTGTACTGGAACAAAACAAACTTTACTACATGTAAAACCCCTTTAAGTCCTGTTATTTTATTCTGTATTAGTTCCGGTTATCATCTTTGTCCTGATGTACCCCTCATAAAACCAACTTTAGTATTGTTGTAAAAAGTATGACATTTCAATCTATATTCAGACCATACTTACTGGGTGATTGAGGTTGTACCAACTTGAGTCTAATCTATGCACAGTGTAACTTTCTCAGCTGATGTTCAGTGGGCGGCCCCTCCATGGAGCACATGACCTCACCCCGAACAGCTCGTCTCCAGGCGCTGCAGGCTGTCCCACTTTGTACCAAGAGAATGGAGAAACAAGTTAGTGTAAGTACAGCCCTTTGCTCTTATGTGCAGAGCATGATTATTGACTGGACTTTATAAATATCCCCAAACTTTGAGACAAGTAAACTGCTAGAGAAGTTGCTATGTGTTCTCACTGATGCTGTAAGAGTTGAGAGTCGTGGGCGGAACAACAAATTGTGTTATTGACCTCAATTAACATTTCAGCGGAAACTTTGAGAGGCATTATATTGTTTAGTGTACGATTGTAAATAATGAGTTTAACTTTGTAATTATAATCATGCAGGTTAAAGTTGTTTTGTTATTACTTTATTTATAAATCCCAAACTCTGCTCTGACCTCTGAAAGTTGTGAAAAGTGCTTATAAACTCATCATGGTGAATAATGAGGATGCTCGGACTGCGTAAGGTAAGTGAGGAATAACTTTGAGCTACTGCAGACTGATTAAAATGAACGAGCACTTGCAATATTCATTCTATTGAGATTTTGATATGTTTTCTTACAAAAACAACAAAACACGCAGACACATTCACAGCTTGGTACTCAGCTAACGGATACCTTATCGTTCCACTTTGGTTGCTCACTGCTCCTCACAGATTTGGGGTTGACCAACAAACTTCTCAAATTTGTAGGAGGAAGCCAGAGTAGCCAATGTGAACCTATGTAACCCAGAGAGGACATGCATTCATTTCAAAGGGCCTTGGAGGTCTGGAGAGTTAAACCTGCAGGATCAGAGTCAGATGGCACGTCAAACCAGTGTAATCTTGTCATATTTACATCTCCAAATCCATTGTTTGTGTCGAAAGATGGCATTTCGTACAATTAGCTCTGCGTTGTCTGGAAATGTGGACCTTGTTGTTAGCGGCGTGTTAGACCAAAAACTTTTTCAAATCAAAATACTGTAAATGCCACTGTACCTGATTCTTACCTGATTTTTACCGTCGTAAAAAAAAGAAAAAAGATACGGTTTACGGTGGCCAATCAGAGTACTGTATTCTGAATATTTACGAGTACTTTTGCATTGAGTTACATTGTACTAACTAAACTAGTATAAAAACACATAGGATTAAACATCTTTATGTCTGTTTGTAATGCATTTATTTATCACGGATCAGAGAAGAGGAGTGTTTTCCTTTCTCTTCTTACTAATACTGAATGCTACCAAACGAAACTTGCTGTAGTTACTCAAAATAAGTATGAGTATGTATTTTTAGTGGATTAATTTACTTCCCAAGCATACACATAATTTATATGGCATTAGCATGTACCAGTACCAAGTCATGGCAAAATCAGTCAATGTTAAAGGTCCTATATTACGCAAAATTGACTTTTGTGAGCTTAAAGCCATGTTATAATATTGCTACTTCATCAAAAACATACCTGGAGTTGTGTTTTGTTTCATTCACACATGTTTGAGTAATCCTGCATTATTGAGCTGTCGCATCTCCAAAGCTCAAAACTCTGCTCCACCTTGTGATGTCATGTAGTCATAGTTTTGTTCAGTAGAGTTTGGCAATTTCAGGGCTGAAATTATCCAAAAGATTCTAGTGATGGAGTTTAAAACACAGTGGAGCACTTCCTGTATTACCACATGACATCACAAGGTGGAACAGAGTGTTTTCTGTTTGAGAGAAGAACTCAGCCTAAATATGGATATACAGGATTTGTGTGTTAAACATGTGTGAATGAGAGAAAACACAACTCCAGATATGTTTTTGATGAGGAAGGAAACAACATTAAAACATGGATCAGAAAATTGCTTAATACAGGCACTTTAATAGCTGAGTTGAGTTGGACCGATGTGTTTTTTTTTTAACCAGGTAAGAAAGTAGATGTAATTAGATGCAAGAAATGACATCCAAGACTTAATGAAATTAGATTAAGCTAAAGGCTAATTTCTCCATTTGCCTTTAAATGCTTGAGAGCTGCTCATGTTATCAGCAATCTCAACCACTTAACAACAACATTACCACTCAGTTGACTTTAATGTAATCACAAAGTATCCCTGTAGTAATAATGCAGCATTATGTAATAAATGTTCAAAATGTAATAATGTAGGAAATTATTTTTAAAAATTGTTTTTCATACGTTCATTACATTTTGTATTACTGTTAATGTGGCTGTACGAACCCACCATTCGAGAGAGAGAGAGACATGGTATCTCCATACACCTTCACTAGAATCATTTCAACTCCGGAATTTCCAATCTCTTCTGAACTAAAGGTAAAATGTAGCTGTTAACTTGAAAACTAGCGCTTCATAACATCACAAGGTGGAGCAGAGCATTTTGAGCTTTGGAGGTGTAGACAGACTAATAATAAAGGATTACTCAAACATGTGAATGAAACAAAACACAACTCCAGGTATGTTTTTGAGGAGGTAACAGCATTAGAACATGGCAAGAATCAAATTGTGTAATGTAGGACCTTTAACCATGTATTTATTCAGAATTTTTGGCAACAAAGACAACCGTGACATTGCTAATCATAAGTTACACTTGTTGGAATGTCCTCCTTCTGCTCTCTGATTGGCTCAGAGCTCTTGCAGGCTTTCCTCCCTACACAATGATGGCACCAAAGACTTGGAACATTCTCATATTTATAAGAATCAAATATGAATGAAGCTGCAAGCATGAATACTACAGGCCGCTTACTCATTCTGATAAATTCAACATTTACATTCACAACAAAGTGGATTTTGCCTTTTCTGTTGTCACTGACTATTATATAAAGGGCACTTTGACTAAGGCAAGGATTTATTCCGTTTAAAGAAGAACACTGTATTTTTAAACACAAACCACATTTTGCATTTAGAATACAAATAATCTTTCCTTTTAACACATATTTTGCATTCTTGTGGCTTTAATACCCTTTTAAACACACTTTTGCTGACCTTGGGATAAGTATTTCATATTTTCTAACTTAAAATAATATCTGAATTTGGAAAATATACTAAAACTAAATATAATTACATGTAAATATACTAAATACACCTTTGTTTCCAGTGAGTCATTAAGGTGTTGGAGGTCCCTCTGTTGTCAGCAACGGGAGTGAACAATGGGAAAACATAGTGTGTGGCCAGACCAGCTTGTGAAAGCCTGATCTCATCACATCTCAGGAGCTAAGGCTGCACCTGGTTAGTACTTGGATGGGAGACCGCTGGGAGCCAGCGGGTGCCACAGTGGGGTGTCAGTGTCGTTGCGTCCTTAGGCAAGACACTTCACCCATCTTGCCTAGTATGACTGTGATGCGCGTGTGAGTGTTGGTGGTGGTCGGGGGAGCCAATGGCGCAGACAGAAGCCTTGCTTCTTTCAGTCTGCCCCAGGGCAGCTGTGGCTATAATAGAGGCTTATAACCACCAAGTGTGGAGTGAATGACTGATGCACTGTAAAGCACTTTGGGTGCCTTGAAAGGCGCTATATAAATCCAATGATTAATTAAAAAGGCCCTAGTCCAAGTGAATGCTATGCTAATAGAGCCATGCATTTATTGTGAGCACAATTTGACCACAGAATGAGTCTGGTGATGATTTATGGGCTTAAAGATGCGTAGGAGACATCCAGAGTTTTATCTATAACACGACTAAATGGGCAAAATGTGAACTGACAATTTTAGACATGAATAATTCAAAATTATGATATTGCTTGGCCAGAGCTCCATCCCCTCCACTCTCCAATCTCTCCAGCTAACTTTACCTGAATCTTAAACATTGGAATATAGCAAATTAGGCAAGTTCTCTAGTACTTCTGTAAAATTAAACATCTCGACAGGGTTATAAAACATGATCACACTGTACACATCACATGACTGACACTCCCAAGATTAGGAGGTAGAGGTTGACTTGCCTTAGAAATCCTCCGGAGACTCGAGCGCTTGAATGTTTAAAGACTTTTGTCAAAGCGGCGCACACGAGGAAGCAGCCGAAATTGTGCTGTCATAAAAGCGTCATTTATCACGCGGAGGGCCTGAACGGAGCTGTCAGGAGCCACACTCAGAACTATGATTAACACCTGTCGCTTAATATCAGGCCGCTCCCGTGGGCTGACAGGGACGGAATCCAAATTACACCTCACACGTGGATCGACAGTGCATTAGCCTGCAAATGAGCCTTTCACGCTTTTCTGCTGTTTTTACCCAGACGTGTAGCAGTGAACAGTAGCAATTGTGTTTTGATGGCATCTTAATACTTTTGGTATTTCTTTCTTTTGTACAGATATCCACTGAACTTTTCAATGTGAATGTGTGAAATGTAAATGGGGAGCAAAGTATAAAGGAACTTGATGGTGGACAGATTTGAATTTGAGTTTGTCTAGCTACAGCTTTACCACTGCAGCTCAATAGATTTCATTTTTATAATAGTTTTATTAAAAAGGCCTTGTGTATTGGAATATAGGGCAACAGTAGATCAGTTGGTAAAGTGTCCACTGATCTGAAAGTTGGCGGTTTAAATCCCGCTTTTGACATAAATATCATTGTCCTTGGGCAAGACACTTAACTCACCTCGCCCCCAGTGTCTGCGTACACTGGTGTATGAATGTGTGTGTGAATGAGTGAGTGGTTCCTTGATGTAAAGAGCTCTGAGTGCCTAGAAGGTGGCAAAGTGCTATATAAAAATGTGACCATTTACCATTTAAGAAGGTGGAAAAGTGCTATATAAAAATCTGACCATTTACCATTTACCTATATACAACATATACATACCTGCCAGGCTGAGCTTATGATTTACCCACACGTAACATTCTAACAAAAACGGTGTAGCATGTAACTTTTTCTGGTGAGGGGACTGTCAGCTGCTTTGAATGTTCCACAGTATGGCATTAAACCTGTCTATCTTCAATTTATTAAATTACTGGTGCCTTTATTGCTAAAAAAGAGGCCTGAGGTTTAGCTTGGCATGGTGGCATCGTCCTGCATACCATCCTTGCATATTTGCAAGACAATGGAATAACATCTCCTTGGAGACAAGCAAGTGCTCCAGCAGAAAAGTTATATAGTGCTTTTTAAAATAATTGTGGGTGATCAAGGAAGATCATTTCTTATGTACTATGAGTTTCTGTAGAAGTTATGCAGATGACATCACAACATTCAACATTTTTTTAAATAAGTGGCAACATTATATGGCAAGTAATGACATTTTCTTATGCAAAAGCTCAAAACACATCTAAAATGTGAAATTGCTGCTACAGCTTAAAAACAAATGTAAAACTCTACAACTCTGCTAAATATTTAGTTTGTACTTGACATCTAAAATATGAAAATCTAGTAAACAGTAGTAGAAAACCAGTTAGCAGTTAGCTAAACAACAGAGACACTGCAGACACGCACACATTTATCACGGATACAGACTTTGGGATCAGACACAGTTGAACTGAACCTTTCTCTCCTTCAATAAGATGTTTCTGAGTGTGTTGAGGAGATTAATTGTTTGGGGTGAGTTAGCTAACAAGCAAGATAAGCTCTGCACAGTCAGCAACAACGAGAAACCACTTCCAGTTTCCATTTTGCTGTATAAAACTAATTTGAGCTAAAGAATAACTCCATGGAAAACAATTACTCATGACAGGGCTCACTCAGTGCTTCTGCCACTCAGAGCCAATGTTGAGGGGCATTTTTCAAATACAATGATGTCAGTGCATAATCTTTACGCATAATCTTTAATGTTGTTGCAGTGTTAATCACAGTCATTCAGATCGATATTTGATCAAAAATGGGACAGTGATTTGTGGTGCTTTTCTGAATCATTCGTTTGAATTAGACTGGCGTGTGGAGAAAACAGCTCTACGACACATCGGAAAGAGAGGCCGCTCGCTGCTCCTCACTGTTCCTCACTGCTCTCAGGAGGGACGGTCTCCTGGCAAACGTGTAAGTGTCAGAATCCATGCACACACATGCACTGATAAACAACAGACAATGCGAGGCGTCAGAGCGGCTGACACTCACATGTGCTCGCTCAGATAGATTTAACCGTGAATCCAGGGTCCGGGCAACACTTTCACACTTTGTCTTCCTCCACGCGCCTCGGCTGATGTGACAGCACCCGGTGGGAGAGCTCTGTGAAGGACAAGAGAAGGGTGCTGCTAATGTAAGTGTCTGCTACATATGCACAGCTACAATTGGACCGTCCAGATTTTAATAAGAGAAAGCTATGTCAGAATGCAAATGAATTATTTAGATGTGAGAGGAATGTGAGCTGACAGCTTGGCATTTGTTGCAAGCTCGAGGCCGAGGTGTGAACAGTGCAGGCTGTTGACAAAATCACACTATTTCACAGGATAAAATATTTATTTTTTTGGTATTTTTCTAGAACACTACAACACTAATTTAAGAACACATTACGCAAAATTGACTTCTCTGAGCTTTAAACCATGTTATAACATTGTTTCCTCATCAAAAAGCTTCATTCAGACTAGTTTGATGCATTTCCCGTTTCCCTTTCAGCACTCAAAAAACAATCAGTTTTCAATTTTAAAATGTCCTGGATTGTGACATCACAGGTAAAACTCCGGAGGTCTCCTGCGCTGTCCATAATTCATTTCCAGACTTGTTATGAGTATTTCTAACATCAAACTGTGTTCATTACAATATTGCGTTGACGTTAGCAAGTTATAAACACTATCAAACTCAATCGGCTGATAATGTTACACAATAATCAAAATATGAAATAAACAAAACAGAAGTTCCAATTTGTGGTTTCAGAATTTCTGTAATATTATTCAGGTGGAAAGCAATTGGCTTTGAATTCAATCGGAAAAACCAAAGAACAAACCATAAATGGATTGTTTTTGCTGCTAACAACACCAATTGAATAGTTCAAAAACATCAGTTGTTTCTCACTTTCACTTCTAACCATTACGTTAGAAGAGCAGTAGCAGATTGAGTTTAGATTAATTGATTTAGTTTAGGATTAGATTCAAAATGTAAATGTTTAGAATTAATATTTGTATCCTTTCATGTATTAATCAACCTCTGAACATGAGGGATTAGGACTTCCTCAGGACTCTAATGCTTCTAGGAGTCGGATGGGAAAAGACAAGTAGACGTAGTCCAGTAAAACCATAGACTGTGTATATAAATGGACATAGCTAGCATGTGCTAGCCAGCATGTTCCAAATATCAACTCTGGCTCCAATTCACTTTACACTGAAAAATTGTCACCCCTCTCTGTAATTGCTGCAATGAGCCTCGTCATTTTGGCTTAAAATGTTACCAGGTTTGACTGACAGCGTTGCTAAGCACCCGCTCCCTGCTAAACCAGCGGTGTGGGCGGGAAGGGGTGTTAGATTCAATAGCCTGGCTCCGGATTTGCTCTTTGGTTGCTATGATTCTCGTGGTCAGAATTCCAAAAATGGAACTTGGCTCCAAATTCGCCCCTGTAACCGCTCTAGCCTCGATGAGCTTCATTTGACTGGAGCCGAACGCTATGGGTGACGCCACACTCACTTAGTCCACTTCTTTATACAGTCTGAGTCAAACTAAACATTCTGTATTCCAAAGAGCAGCAGAGAGAACACTTAACCAAGCACGAATTAAAAACAACACAAGGTATATTTTTGATGAGACAACAAATTTCAGGAAACTTTTGGTCCGGTACTCTCCCTTACTACACATTGACTGCAACCAATAAACACACATTACGAAAACACGTAGAAGTTAGAATTTGTTGAGTTTTGCTGGCGGCGCTGAAGCGTTTAACACCTGCTCTCCGGATCACCTCTCAGCCCCTCAGCCTCTCTCCTCCTGCAGACGACACTTTGCTCAAAAGGCTGAAAATGGAGTGGGCTCCCACAGCGTCGCACTACGGCACACGGCACGTCCGCGGGGAGCACATTTCAACACTCCGCATGAATAATAGCCGCGCTTTGTATTGGGGAAAATGTTGTTTCACACAGTTACTTTTTCCCTCACAATACACACCTCTCTGGAGACTTGGCGGTTCACCACAGGGGGACATTTCTTTAAAGTAGAGACATTGACCTTTACAAATAGAGGTGGACCATAGCCAAGTCTGCTGCTCACTATCAGTAGATCAACATATGGAGAAGTGACACAGTTAGAGCAAGCGGTGTTTCACTAAATGATAGCCTTGTGTTCCCATTATCCGCCATTTTCAGAGTGTCCTGGAGGGTAAAGGTGGATATTGGAAACAAACTTTGATGACAACAGCTGAAACTTTTCATAAACACACAATGATGACAAATGCCGCAGTCTAAAAGGGCTTTTGCGCTGTGAAATAGAGAATCCTCTGTAACCGGCAGGGGGGCATTCGGCTTCAGTGAGAGGGAAACAAAGCTTTCTGAATAGTTGATTTTGTAGTTTAAGATTTCTAAAGTAAGTGCTTGCGGTGCATAGCATGAACTGAAATAGCTTTGTTTGTTTGGCACAATCTATGGTTACGTCATTCTCACTTGGTCACTTGATTTCCTATGGCTTTGTGCAACTTGTAACTTTGTAGAGTGGATATTACTGGAGACTTTTTTAGCAATCAATAATAGCTTTAAAGAGAAAGGTCATACAACAACCATTGACTGTATATATAAATGGACCTAGCTATCCTGCTAGCCGCTGCGTTCCAAACAGGAAGTAAGCATGGGCGTGCTTCCGGCTCCATTGACTCTGGCTCCAATTTACTTTCTATTGAAAAACTGTCGCCTCTCTCTCCATAACTGCTGATGTGGGGCTCGACATTTTGGTATTAAAACCCGCTCTACATGATCCTGGAGTTTCTATTTCCCTATTTTGTTCGTAAATCAAGATATGAACAATCAAATCAGATGCCTTCTGTCCCTGAGATTGAGCCTGCTGGCTTTAGCAACAGGTTTGATTGACAGTGTTGCTAAGCCCCTGCTCCCTGCTAAACTAGCGGTGCAGACGGGAAGGGGCATTACCTTCAACAGCCTCGCTCCGGATTGGCTCTTTGGTTGCGATGATACTCGTGGTCAGAATTCCAAATATGGAACTCGGCTCAAAATTCGCCCCTATAACTGCTCTAGCCTCGATGAGCTTCATTTGACTGGAGACGAACACTATGGGTGACGCTGCTCTAGCTCGATGAGCTTCATTTGGCTGGAGACGACCACTATGGGTGAGGTCACACTCACTTAGTCCACTTCTTTATACTGTCTATGATAACAACCCACAAAATCTGCCACTGCAGTCTGATCAGTTGCCACTGCCAGAGATGATTTTTTTCATTCTTCACAAATTTACACAATGTATTATTTCCATTTTGTATACCAAGTTACACATTATATACAATTTTAATTTTAACCTGCTTATATGCATCTATGTAATGCCCATATGGTTTTGTACTCTGAATTTCAAAGTTGGTTGGTACAAAAGGTGAAGATTTTGTACTTGTAGACAGCATCAGGCTTTAGAACGGATATGAAAGTTGCTCTCTTGCATGAGTATATTCAGTGGTAGCACCTGGGCCCTTAGACACAGACAAGAGTACACAGATTGGGAGGAGCGGTCCAGCTGGAGGTACCGGTGTGCAGAGATTCTCATGCCACTCCCTGGAGGTTTGCAATCACAATGCATTATACTCTCGACGTCTGGCTGAATCCAACTGCAGACTTCGCTACTTCAGATCAACACTACAGGCCTTTCTCCTGTTATTTTCCAAGACACTTGTTATGGTCTTGATTGTGCCAATGACGCCCCTCCATATGACACTTTTTAAAACACTTCCAAACAAGAACTTTTTCCAGAATTGTATTTAAATAAATGTAAGACTTTAAAGTGCCTGAACCAGATTTGTGTCCATGTAGAGTCAAAATGAGACTACTGTATGTTGTCTGAATCTAAGTATAAAGTGTTTTATTGTCCGAGAAACAGGAAGGTCTGTTGGCATGCTAGTTGTTGTTAGCTTTAACGTGGTAGCAAAACGCCACTCTGGTCTCTGAAAGATGTAAAACGCATGGCAACGAGTAAGTGGGATCCTAAGGAAAGTGAGGTATAAGTTGCAAACTGTAAGAAAGAAAAAAAGGGTGATGTTTTTCACGTTTTAGGTATAGCTCCGTTAAGGTCACTATTCAAGAGTGATGGTGAGTGTTGTGATTGGAACTTCCAACTTCGGATTGGCTGAATAAAAACAGATTGTTATATTCTTTCTCTTATTTAGCTACTCAGCTTAAAGGTCATATATTACACAAACTCATTTACGCTTAGGAGCTTTAAACCATGTTAGAATGTCGTTACCTCTTCAAAAACATACCTGGAGTTTTTTGTTTCATTCACACATGTTTGAGTAATCCTTATTAATCAGTCTACATTTCAAAGCTCGAAACACTCTGTTCCACCTTGTGATGTCATGTAGTAGCAGATTTCAAGTTAATAACTTCCTTTTACTTGTTTGTTTTTTTACTTTGTTCAGTAGAGATTGGTAATTCCAGGTCTGAAATAATCCAAATGATTCTAGTGAAGGTGTATGGATCTTAAAAACACAGTGGAGCACTTCCTGTATTACCACATGACATCACAAGGTGGAACAGAGTGTTTTCTGTTTGAGTTTGTGTGTTAAATGACATCACAGGTGGAACAGAGTGTTTTCTGTTTGAGTTTGTGTGTTAAACATGTGTGAATGAAACAAAACACACGTCCGGGTATGTTTTTGAAGAGAAAACAACATTATAACAGATCAGAAAATAGTGTAATATGGACCCTTTAATTGCGGAGTGACATCACATCAAACTGACTGATAGATAATTTTAAATGGCCAAAATACTTTTAACAATTTTAGCATATAGTGTTGTGGATAGTGTCTGAGCTGTCCTCTCACGTGTCTGTCTGTAATAGTCTCCATGATCAGAATAACAGCAGCATAAACATGTCTGCGTTCACACCTGTCAGAGGCTGGTTCATTGTCTCAGTGCTGTGGCTCTGTGGGAGGACCATCTGAACTGGACATGTCTGTGTGGGCAGTGAGAGCGTCTCCGAGCCTTCAGCTGTCTGTCATTTCAACTGATGGATGGAGAGATCATATCCTCCCACTGGATCACACGCATGTACCGTCGCTGTGAAGGGTCACCTAGAGTCTGTCACTGTTATGTAGGGCTGGATATGATGCTAAATATCAAATCGTGATCTGATCCCTAAAAAGATGTGCTGCTTTGGTGACATGGTGATTTTGTGATTCTGTGCTTTTCTGTTTAATCCAGAAAAGACACTCTGCTATGCTCTGAGTGACAGACTGTGGCATTAAACTTTTCTAACTAAGACCGACATGAAGACTCCACCATTCCTAGTTACAGGTTAAGTTTGCGGAGAGGCAAGCCTGCTCACAATAAGAAATACATTCACAATTGAATAAACGCATGTTAGATAAATTTAATCCCATTCCCGGCAAAGCAGCATCTCCATATAGGCCAGAAAAGTTACATAGTCTACCTTTAGTGTGAACTTAAGAGGAAGCAAATTTGTGGGTTTCAGCTTCCTGTTATATGCAATATTTTGAAGACTTAAGGTATATTGTTTTGTTTTAAATTGTTTATCACTATGGCAACTGTGCTAATTTCTCATCATTCTGAAACCCATGGATAGGGATACCTCTTAAAGACAGTGTAAAGCTGCATCGTGCAACACTGAAATTGTGATCTTGGCTCTTGAGAACCGTGATATAGTTTTTTGTTTTGTTTTTTGGCTTATCGCCCTCCTTAATTTAAAATATGTGGCGACATCTTGACATGGCAACAGGGTCAACAGTAGCTCAGTTGGTGGAGTGTTTGTCCACTGATCCGAAGGTTGGCGGTCTGAATCCCTCTCTTGACATAAACATCATCGGGAGAGCGGTCAGATCCACCGACCCACAGGTTGGCGGTGCGATTCCAGCTCCCACAGATGAATGCTGTTGTTTTGTCCTTGGGCAAGACATGTAACCCACCTCACCCCCAGTGTCTGTGTACACTGTTGTATGAATGTGTGTGTGAATGGATGAGTGTTTTTTTGATGTAAAGCGCTTTGAGTGGCTTGAAGGTGGAAAAGCGCTATATAAAAATGTGACCATTTTACCAAGAAAAAGTCTGGGGCATCTAGGGCCAGGAATTAGACTTGGGGTAAATTAAAAGTACTTATTTTAAAAAACAAAATAAATATATGATGTTATTACTAGAGACATACTGACACATTTTAAGTGTCCAAACTTAATCTGGAATGATAGAATATCCAGACAACCTGACAGGATGGAGCTGGATGAAGTGTAATCTGGTAAAAGACAAAATGTTCCAACTGTTCCGTAGTACGCTGCAAAATCTAGCAGGTAGAAAACAATGCAGCCCCAGTACAGAGCATCTCCTCTCTGATTGGCTCTCGTGGCCTGGTGACCAGCGGAGCAGAGAAATTGCCTGTTATCTTGATGGTCGATTCTTGGTGGGGTCCCGTAAATTGCTTTGTATTGACACCCTGTCAGAGCTCGATCCTCGTGTTAACCCCAGATGGCCTCAGGTGAGCACAGAACCTTTGGGTGAAACATTTTTGCTGGACATTACTTATTGAGATCATAACAAGGTCAAAGGGCATTACAAAAGTTTGATTGCTTTCATCTAAGGTAGTTTTGCATGTGTCTTGCCCAAGTACACAACAACAGTATGAAGTGGTTAGTGCTTAGATATGCTCTTAAGTCGTTTCTCTCTTAGTCTTAGTCAACCAAAATTTGTATTAGTCAACAAATGATTTTATTCAGATTCTAAGGATAAGCAGAAAGGAGAGTGAGTTCGCTGTAGATCTGATATGTTTTGGTATTTATATGTAAAAAGTTAGATTATGACTTTTTACATATAAATTCATACGATTCACAAGTTTATTCTGTCTTTATATAAATACATTGATTCCAACATTTTTGTATGCATTTTGTTAAGGTCAGATACATAGAGATACGTAATTGTTTTGAGAGCTTTTGCCACTCCCCCTTTTTAGTCAACTAATCAATCATCCGAACATGTATTAAATCGACCAAGACATTCTTTAGTAAACTACAGCCCTATCGCTAACCCCTGAACCACTGCCCTTCTGCCTGAACAGATTAAACCTGGGGTAATGTTATTGCTGTCTGCATCCTATAATGAAGTATTTTATCTCTCATCAGCGGAAGTAAGAGCTGAAAGCAGCGCTCTGATTGGCTGCACTTTGGCGGCCCACCCCAGTTTCATTTCACCGTGCTTCTCTTGCATTAAATACCATGCAAAATCATTGTATATTGTCATTGTAAATATATGTGCAAACCAAGGATGTGTACCTGTGTGGAGAGGATTATACTGTAATGTAAATGCATACGGATCTGATTAATGTTAGATGACAAATGTGTTATGACTAATTCTTATAACTGATTCTTTTTTCAAGCCAAAGTTTAGTTTGTTTTCATGCTTGACAGTTTCGACTGCTCACTAGTGGTCTGACTCAGAGTGGTCACATGATGTTGCTGTGACGTGTCCGGTCAGCTGGTTTTGGAGCTGTCTTTCTACCATTGAAGGCAGGACGACAGCGCCATCTGCAGTCCGACTTCTTCAGCACAGTATCCCAGATGTGTGACAGTAAAAAAAGCCCCCTTGTCCCGGTTTAGAGTCCTGTGGGCAGGTTTTTGTATTTCATAGTGATGTGACGCTGGTGAACGAGTTGGCTCTTTTGAACAGTTCCTTAACGTGACCGGTCAGATCCGGAACTCATTTTTTAAGCGAGCCGAAACTTTTTCTTCCTAATTTGTATGCATTTTTATACTGATTAACACTGAATCGACACAAAAATCAGCACAGAAGCAGAGCAGGCGACACGAGTGAAAGCTTTGTGCACAAAAAAACATATTTAACTTCATAATCATAACAGTTAGTTTTAAATATATTATTACTGTATTGCATTTAAGCCTTGGTCATTTCTCTCTGTGATTAGTTTGTTGTTAAAATGAGTTCTCACATAGACTTCTGTCATATAAATAAATAAATAGAAAAAGAGCCAGTCTTTTGAACAGCTCTTTGAAATGAACGGATCAAAAAGATTCAGATCCCATAAAAGAGCCGAAAGTGTCATCACCAGTATTTTGTTTGGCTCCTTAATCCAGCGACAATGTTTGTTGTCCTCTCTCCCTCTGATGTTTGCTCCGTCAGAGTCCATAATGTGGTTCTCTCTTTTACGTTGATAAGTTAACGGAAGACCAGATGAACCTCTTTGGACAAATAGTAACTTTGTTCGCAAAGGCCTGGTCATTTTGGTACCATTCACTATTTTCTGACAAAGGAAACAAGCGATTTAGCATTTCTTCCACTGCAGCAGGCACACTCCCTTGCATGTTCTTGTTCTTCCCTGGGCTGATATGGATGATCCTGCGAGGACGTGTGGAAGTACTGTCGGTCTGAGGATAAGAGGCTGCAGCAGACTGAGAGGGGAGAGAAAATTAATCAGACACAGACACACCAAAAGAAAATGGATTCTCCAACGCAATGAATAATGCATTACAAGAAAAGAACAGAGAAATCTCCCTATAAAAACATACACTGCTGGCCCTGTGTCTGAGATGAGGCCGTCTGGATATGAGCACTGGTCAGGTCAAAATGGGTGCTTTGATGCAAAAAAGACAATTAAATCTGTAAAGTATTTTTAGAGCGTTTTGAAGTCAGGCAGACCAAAGTACATAGAAAGTATATATTTAGCTTGTACTTAAACTAAAGCTTTGTATCACTGTGTAAATCTATTTAATAAAATCTATTTATTGTTTTGTGGAGAACGTTTTGAACCTTTATAGAGCAGCTGCTAATGTGGATGTAATGGACAAAGCTTGAACCAAGAGGTCCGTGTAATCCCTCCCAAAAATTCACATCTGTCAACTGTCAACAACTTTTTGTCCAGTTGCCAGATTCGAATTTTTTTTTTTACTAAAGTTAAATGTCCTGTACCCGATTTTTCCCCATGTATTTGAGCAAAATGTGTCTTGCCCCAGTACAGATATATTGTACAAGCAGCTGTATTCAAATCTAAGAAACCTATTCAAAATGTAATGTAAGTCTTGGCGATATTGGTAACAGTAAATCACAAAATCAAAAACGTTGCAATTTTGTGAGGTTTCTTGCATCCATTTTTTTAATCAAAGATAAGTCGAAGCAAGTTAGTCAACAGTGATTAATATATTACAATGCAGAAGATACCACCAGCTATCTTGTCTTTAAATCTTGATTAGCAATTTGAAGCATGACAATAAGAATTGCACAGTTAAGGTTAGGTTCGATTTTTTTTTTTTTTTTTTATGTAATTAAAAACCAAGTTGGAAAACATGTGCAAGAAGCTCAGTGCCCCATGAGACATTAAAGGGGGGTATTTTACTTCTATGGGGTATTAACTGTTAACACAACATATTTCGACCATGTTACCTTTTATTTGTTTTGTGTTTACTTTTTTTGTGTTTAACATTCACTTTCATTTTTGACGTTCTGAGGCTCCACTCCCTTTCCTCCCTGCGTTAAGTCACTCCCCCTTCAGAGCGTTATCACAGTGCAGTCAGTGTGCATCCCTTTAATGAAACTACTGCACATCACATCAGGTTTGTCAAGTTGCTGCGTATAGTTTTGTATCATACTTATGTATATTTATGGAGAATTACGGCGCGGGAGCATGGGAGACATAGGCTTGAGAATCTTACAGCTAAGGGTATGAATAGGGCCTTGGAGAGATCACTAAAATACTGAAACGTGCATGAATGACATCTAAATTCTCCTCAGGCATGTTTTTGATGAGAGAATAATGTTAAAACATGCTAGAAAGCTCCAAAAAAATACAAGTAAAATTTGCATAATACCCTCTCTTTAAAAACAGCCAGATAAACACAAAAGACACTCATTATGGACGACATGTTGACGCTGACATAAACAAGCTACAAAAGATTAAGCAGCTAAAAATATGAAGGTGTGAAAGTTATGAAAGTTCAAAGTGCATTCAAGCTAATAACACTTAAGCCTCATCAGTGCTTTTTTAGTTAGTGTTGTCATGACATCACTGTAAACCAATAGATTTGCATATAATATCATTCCAGACACATTTCTGACGATAAAGGCTGGTCCTGTGCCTACACAGAGCCTGTGGAGTAGCTGACAGTGTGTAGGCTCTTATCAGTGGAGGCTTCCCCGGGTTTGTATCGGATGCATAGTATGAGGGAGCACTTCAATCTGGATATTCAGGAGTTATCTGTGAGTGTGGCTGTGCACAGGTCAGTGTGTCTAACCCCACTAATACGACTGTGTCTGGACAGGATTACCTCCACAGAACGTCTGCTAAATCTGTGGAAGCTCCTCACGAGAGCGGAGGCAACAGCGGCACTCCTCAAATCAGACTGTCCCCCTGTGCTGGATTAGGTCTGAGAGAGGACAGGCAGGGGAATACATGAACAGAGGGATCGTGATACTTTTTTACTTTTAAGCAGCCATATTTGTTTTGATATGGACAGACCATGTGTGTTCCCTGATTGCCTAATCCACTTGTCAATCACGCCCATTTGACCTTGCTGAGATTCACCGCTGGCTAGACTCACATCTTCATAAAGTATTGAAGAGGTGTGTATTCTGCCGGCAAATTTTGTGTTTTTGTTTTCCCCAAGATACAGTGGCAGGAAGTGACCAGGAGCCTTGATGGGCCCAGTGACTTCCCAGGAAGTTTAAAAGCTGACTTCCACCACCTCCCTCTCTCTCATGTGCTTATTACTGTTCATAAAAACACCCCAAAACAAAATGGCAGAGAGCTACTTCTTTTAATGACTGCATGAAGCTGAGATGATCTGCCTTATGGGGTAAAGTTTGATGTCTATAAAACATAAACCACTGTCCAGTTATTGGTGTATTAGTGCAAGTTAGGCATCTAAAGTATATATTTACATTGGCAATAGGCATATTATGAATCTAATTTGAATTCATCTACATCATATAAATCCTGAAGGTCGGTAGATTGATCCACCAACAGGCTGTTGCTGTATCCTTGGGCAAAACACTTCACTCGCCAACCGCTTTGAGAGGCTCATCAAGACTTTAAAGTGCAATACATTTGATAACATGAGCGTGTGAATAATCCTATGCGAGAAACAGATTCAGTTGATGCTGTTCTGGATTTCAAATATATAGACATACCATCTTTGAATAAAATAGATACGTTGACCCTCCTTCAGTAGTTCTAGGTGGTAGAAGACTTACAGAAACCAAGATATGTGTGATATAGGTTCTGTAGAACTGCACCAATTAAATCATGTTGAGACCAATTTTAAACCCAACAATTTTATATCTCCAGGTCTCCAGGAAAGATATAGAATTTCAACCCCCCACTATAGATCCTACAGTGTGCAATTGTAACTCAACATGAGACACGATTACTAAAAAAGCAGGCTCAAAAATATCAGACCACAAATGTGCATTTTCTTATCATTTAAACAGCAAACATAGCCATTCTTCATGTTAACTTTAAAGGTGTACTATGCCACTTTTCTGGTGGTCTAGTAATTTCTGTGGGAATGTTATTGTTTTTTCTGGAATGTTCCTTAGTATGTCATTACACTTATATATCTCCATGGAGACAGGTAATGCCAAGTTACAGGTCAGAACTGGAGAAGTGATCCCACTCACAATAAGATATAAAGATATAAATAATAAAGATACAGTTAAAAGAAGACCTGTTGTGCTTGTGTCTGCTCTATAGCTATAATCTATGACACCCATGGGTCATTTTGTTATAATTTACACGTTTTATATCACAATATTCATCTACAACAGCTTAATAAAATAAACAACAGCTGATATTGCTGTAAACGTCATCACAACAAAGAGTCAGCACCTCCCATGGATAGCTGCAGATCACGCTATAGGGAGCAGTAGATTTTTAAAAATGTGTATCAAAATGACTACACAATGCTGCTCGGCATCACCGATTAAGGAAATAAAATTGGAGAACTTAGTAAGTAGAGAGCAGTGGGCACATGCCGGTGGTGGTAAAAATGGGGATTGATTGGCAATATGGTGTCTTGAAAATAAGCAATTAAAGATTGCTCAGACATGCACGAATCACTGCAAGTATAACTTCGGGTGAGTAAATGATGAGGGGAAACAACTATAACATGGTTAAAAGCTCTAAAAACTCAATTTTGCCTAATAGGTCTGCTTTAATGCTATACACTATAACATGGTAAAAGCTCTAAAAACTCAATTTTGCCTAATAGGTCTGCTTTAATGCTATACTGTGGAACATTCAAGGCAAAACAATAACATTTCCATAGAGACAACCAGGTGGCAGACCCTCAGAAAAGTTACATAGTGTACTTTTAATACTTGTCAAAAATCTCACCTCAAATTTGCAGATTCAATTTCAGAAAGAATTAAAAGATATCTTAACTTCATGTCCACATTGTTTTGTCTACTTGTCTGTTTAGTCTTGAGGCGTCAGGACTTTTGATTTGTGAGGGCTTCAGTGTTTAAAAGGCATGTCAGGCCTGTCAGAGGAGACATGCGGAGATTGTGTGGGTGAGACAGACGACAGGGAAGGGAGAGGAACAGACAAGGCAAAACAAACCACGAAACACTGCAGAGTTTTGGTGATCAAACGCCGACAGAAGTTTGGGCATATCAAATCAAAAAGCAATTCTGGAACACTATCAAACTTTTTTGGTGTACTTTTGGTGTACTAAATATGTAAGCGTTTTGTCAGCAGTTAAAACAGATAAATGAGCTTTTGTGTACGTTGCTAGATTTATTTTCTTATCAATATAAAACGCTTTTCCACCTTCAAGGCACTCAGAGCGCTTTACATCAAGGAACCACTCACCCATTCACACACACATTCATACATCAGTGTACACAGACACTGGGGCGGGGGGGCGACATGGGTTTAGTGTCTTGCCCAAGGACATAACGACAGCAACCTTCCACTCAATAAAAAAACATTCTACCAACTGAGCTACTGACTAATTATCTTGTTATTTCAAAGATAGTATTTGTCAGTTCATGAGATTTATATTTGCAGTTTAAAAACTCGCCAAAGCAAGTTCCTAGTTTATGATTTCTTATTGGTAGAAATATACTTTTCGCATTGGCCTGTCATGATAATTACTATATCGACTTATCGCTCAATATATGAAACAACAATACAATACAAAACAATATTTGGGAATGGTAAATTTGTGGTTATTTTTTGGCTATATGATAAGATTTAAGCCGTAAAAGGTTGAATTAATAACTTCTATCACTCATTATAGTTACAAACAAGTACTAAAGTGTTTCATTCTGCTGTTCATTCATTGCAGCTCATGATTTTTTAACAATATTGTACATTTAGAATGGTTTTTGTGGTTTAAATCTCTTGGGATTTCCGTGTCAGGGCATAAATTAGTTTCAATATTATCGTTTATCGTCTATATTGTCATTGTCATCAATATATCGCACATCAAAATTTGTTATGGTGACAGACCTATTTTCACATTAAGACAATAATAAATCTTGAAACTGGGATTGCATTGACACTGGAAGTGCTTTCACAGTTGCAATATTTAGTCCAGACTTTCAGACTTTCCCGTTTGATTTCAAAATCCACAACTGAATGCTGCTGTGGACCTTGGTCAGAACAAAATCTGGTCCTTTGGTGCCGTAAAAACATGTGGACTGTGTCTGGGCCAGATGAGCCAACAAAACAAAGTAGACAGAGTTGCTTAAAGTTGCAAATGGTCCCGCTGGCAGCTCTCTTCAGTGCAGATTATTCCCTCTCCTCAAGTGTCAAATAAGCGAGTCATAGTTAAAAGTCATAAAAAAGAGAATGAGTTTCAATAAGGTTAATTTAGCTCAAATAAAACTAACAATGATACAGTTGAAACCAGAAGTTTACATACACTATATAAAAAGACATATATGTTGTTTTGGGTTTTTTTTTTTCTCACTGTCTGACCTGAAATCAGACTAAACTTTTCCTGTTTTAGGTCAATTAGGATTACCAAAATTATTTCTATTTGCTAAATGCCAGATTAATGAGAGAAGGATTTTTTTTTAGACAAATTTTCATTACTTTGTTCAAAGTCAGAAGTTTACATATATCTCATTAGCTTTGGTACCATTGCCTTTAAACTGTATGACTTCATAAGTTTTGGATATTCTTCCACAAGCTTCCCTCAATAGTTGGGGGAATTTTGGCCCACTCTGGAACACCTCCCTCCTGACCCACACAACACCGACTCACTCCCACACTTCAAATCCAAACTCTAAACTCATCTGTTTAGACTGACCTATTCACTCCATCACACACCAGAGCATAGCACTGTCCAGCATGAACTATATGCTTCTAACTGTATGTTTTACTGTATACCTAACTTTGATGTGCAACCAAAAGTTCAAGGACCAAGGTCTATAAAAGTTCTGACCTTGGTGTGGACTTTGAAATGTGAATATGCCCAATCAAAGAGATATTGAAAAAAAAAAAAAAAAAAAAGTTGCACAATCCAACCTAAATAAGTAATGAACGCTTAATTACTTAAATCAATCCAAATTTAATAAAACGCTAGATACGTTAATTATCATTTGCTGTGTTCTTTGGAAATCAACGGTCTGCAATAGGAGTACACCACTAGAAACATTCTATCTGGACCTTGAGTTGCTCTGTCTGAAAGAAGTCAGTGAATCCTGCCTTTTGTGATGACTCTTACATAACCCTCTTTGTCCTTTGTCTGATTCTAACCCGAGGCCAGCATCCACAGCAGACCCAACTTCCTCCTCTCATCACCATCCCGCGGCACAACTCCAGATGTGGCACTGATTACGCTGTCTCCCTCCTCTTTGATCCTGTTTACCTTCTGCACCTCTCTTATCTCACTTTCTGCTTATGAACTATAAAAGCATGAAAACGCAACGGAGAAGTCAGGTGAATGCGCTATGACCGGTAACCATGGAGACGCTCGAGGTAAGGCTGGATGCTGAATACTGACAGGAGAAATAGACCTGCACACACTGAACCAGCACACACGCTTTGAACTGCTGCTAGCGCGAACTTTGACCTCCAGTGTGTGCACAAATGTGGCGAGCCCGAGTCACGCACTTTCCGGGAGCTATTTTTGGATTCTCTTTGTGTCATTTTCAAACCTCCGTCCATATTCTGCTGCAGTGCACTGGCCCAGCAACAGCACAGAACCCACTGCATCCAGGGGAATAGCCAGACAGTGCGACAGTAGCTCAGTTCTTCCACTGATTCGAAGGTTGGAGGGTCGAATCCCGCTCTCGACATGAACATCATTGGTTGAGTGGTCAGATCCGCTGACCCACAGGTTGGTGATGTGATTTCAGCTCTCACAGATGAATGCTGTCCTTGAGCAAGACACTTAACCCACCCCGCCCCCTGCGTACACTAGTGTATGAATGTGTGTCTGAATGGTGAGTGGTTCCCTGATGAAAAGTGCTTTGAGCGCCTTGAAGGTGGAAAAACACTATACAAAAATGTGACCATTTACCGTAGATATACAAACTCACGAGAATCCATCTTGTACGATTCCAAGCTGATTTGTTTGAGTCCACAAAATTTTGAAAGCGCATTCTGACAAAAACATATAATTAGTAATTGCTGAAGTAAAAGTAATTGCTAAAGTACCAAGCATTCATTTGGCAAAAAATCTATATTGTTTTAATATCAAACCATGTCAGTTGCTATGACTGACTAAAACTTTGTTAATTATCCCTCGTCTTCAGAGTGCTACACAACAGGCAAACTGAGTGACATGGTATCCAAGGTTTCTTACGGGATCACACAGTTACTGATATTTGATCAGGTTCTCTGTGAGTACTTGGCCAATGTGTCAGACAAGATGGCAGGATGGGACTTTCAGTTCATTCAACTAGCGTTATTTTTGTTGCCAAACCTAGCTGTGCTCTTTCAGCATGTTGCTTGCCCAGTAAAAGCTGAAAAAGTCCTAGTTTTCCATAATCCAAGTTTTATTTGGATTCAGGTTTAGACCTGATTTAATGGGGTCAACTCTACGATCTCACAGCTCTATGTTGGGTTGTAGGGTTAGGGTTAAGATTAGGGCCTGTTTTTAAGATTAGGATTAGGATTGGGGTGCATGGGGCTATGGATTTTTTTTTTTTTTTTTTTTAATTTAAAGGGCCCATATTACGCTATTTTCCGATCTATGCTATAATGTCGTATCGTCATCAAAAACCTTCCTGTTTTGATCACACATGTTTAACACACAAACCCTGCACATTTAGGCTGAGCTCTTCTCTCAAACGGAAAACACTCTGTTCCACCTTGTGATATCATGTGGTAATACAAGAAGTGCTCCACTGTATTTCTGAGCTCCACACACCTTCACTAGAATGATTTGGATAATTTCAGCCCTTGAATTGCCAATCTCTACTGAACTAAAGGTAAAAGGAGCTGTTAACTTGAAAACTACAACTACATGGCATCACAAGGTGGAACGGAGCATTTTGAGCTTGTAGACAGCCCAATAATGCAGAATTGCTCAAAAATGTGTGAATGAAGCAAAACACAACTCTGGGTATGTTTTTTGAGAAGGTAACAACATTCTAACATGTCTTAAATCTCACAAGAGTACATTTTGAATAATATAGGACCTTTAAGTCTATGCCTATGAGAGAACAGGGCTGTTGGAGCATAGAGCCGTGGGAACATGGGTTTGCTTCTGATTCAGTCCTGGTCTGTTCTTGTTCAGACATTGACAGTAGACTTTATTTTGTATTTTTGGGAATAACTGGCTTGTTGGATGCAAATATTTGTAGACCCCGATCTAAGCAGCAAAACAATACCTATCCTATGCAGGACTTCTCTGGGACATTTCCAGTTCAGCTTATAATACAATGGCCAAATAAACTCGTCTGATTCCCACACAGCCCGGTTGTACTATAGGCCAATAATGTCTGCTAAACGCATATGCTGTTCACATATACATTCTCATTATTGGACCTCATCACATTTGTACAGGACTAAATTGGGTTTATTAGCAACAACAAAAATCTAATTCCAAGCCTCATATTTTTATCTTGTTGACGTTGTTTGTTTTACAGCCCTCCTGTGTTCCCGCTCTCCGTCAGATCCTCCGTCGGTATAATCCCGTCTGCACATTCGGCTCATTAATAAAGTGAAGTCGAGATATTGGATTAAAGGCAGATTAAAGATGATTAACACGGCATAATGAGGACTAATCTGGTGCTCGGCTGTTCCACCAACTCTCTGGCACCCCCCTCCAGACCCCCTCACGACGGCTGAGTCATCCTCCATTTTGTAAACACGCTGAAATATACATGAGATATTAGTTTACCAAATACTGTGTTGCTGTGGGTTTGTTTAAGAAAGATTAATGCACTGCCTGTATCTATTTAACGCTGTGGAGTTCTTGTGAAGTAATTCTATATGATTTGAATTCTATGGCAGAAAGGTAACTGTTCATGCACGGACGTATACTATGACATACAAACATGTGAAATGTAGGTATTTTTCAAAATAAGATAAGTATATTTATTTTAAGGAGAGACACGACAGGCAAAACCATCTTTTTTTTCAATCAAACATCAACACGGAAATGCCAATATGTGCGCAGTAAAACACTTTAAACAACTGAGAATGTGACAGACACTGAATTAACAGCTTCTGTCTTTCCCAATTTCTTTTTTTTCCAAAGTCCTTGAATGCCTCCATGTTTTTTCCGGGTTTAAAGACACAACGAGACAAACGCCCTTGAATGCTGAAGGAGAGGGAGGTCATGAACAATCATATAGGCTCCTCGGGGACCTTCACATTGGGGACACTTCCTTTGGGACAGGTCGCCCCCACTGTTCAGTGTTCCCCCTTTCTACTGATCCTCCCCCTCTCTCTATTCACCCACACTCCTTAATTCCTCTTCGTCAAGGCTTTTGTTTTGACACCAGGGCTCAAGCTGAAGATGCCATCATCAGAAAAAAGTTGCACCCCGTTGTTTTATTTTGTTTTTTAAAGTTTTTTTTAAATGTTTTTTAAGCTTCAAACCGTCTGAGTGCCTTGGAGTTTTTGTCTGCTCATTTTCTATCTTAGGCAGACTATAGTCTTTCTTTTGTAAAAAAATAAATTACTAAATGTCTGAGATTTGTGACATTTTTCTCCAATCACTGTTTTTTCATAAAACGGCTTTGGAATTCAAATTATAATTCTCAGTTAATACTTTTTTTTACAATTATTTGTTTCATAACGTAACATTTCATAACATAGAAAATGTAAGTGGAAAAAAACAAAACAAATTCAGTTCTGAGGACATTTAATAGGAAATTCTTCAAATATTTTGTGTGTGCTGGCTCTGCTTTTGATTGTGTTCAAAACTGTAAAATGCATTATAAAGAAGAGGTGCTTTGTAGTGGAGCCAGATGTAATGTATTTATTACTTGGCTTATTTGACACAGTGTGAGGCACATGCCAACACTCCAGTGAAGATGTATCTACTTTAGAAACACAAGGGAGCACTTGGGGAAGAAAGAGCAGACCAATGCATGACAAAAAAAGAAAATACATTAAGATGTCCTTTGAAGACACATACTCCAGACCAAATCCAAACTCTGTTATTACTTCACAGTACAAAGACGACCAGCATGTGTTTTGCTGTTTTTCACTATCACGTTTCATGTCCCTTACTACAGACCCTTATGGTGCATGTGGCACACATGATTTTTTGGCTTATTTTTGTGGTAGACTCATGTCAGAACTGTGAAGAGCATCCATCTCTGCCATGGAAAACTACTATTAGAGAAATGTGCCGGTGCTGCATGGCCAGGTGCTCCTTTCTTTACAACGCGACTCAACGTAATGATCCCAAATGATAGTTTTCATCGACAGCAGCAATTTCTGCTTCTGTTGACGGCTCCTTTTTATTTCCCAGAAGAAGTACTGGAAATTTGTATTCAATTCAGGTTGAACATTTTTTATCAAAGAACAAGTACAAGTTTTCTACAATAACCTACCTTACTAAAAAGAGATTTACAACTTCCACAGTAACTATGGTGACTATAGCTTTGATTGATAGATACATATTTTTGTTGAAGATTGAAATTAAACCAAAATACAAAAAGGGTAAAGCAAATACCTTTACAATTAATAATGGAACTACTTCACTCCTAGTTGTGTAGCCAGGGACTGAGCTATTATCAGCGAATATAGTGTTGTGTATTAACAATTATTTAGTTGCTTCAGTTCCTGTTAAGGATGGTCCAAGTTTAGGATACCATCTTGTTGTCCCCACTAATTCAACCAGTTACTAACATAGACTGTACATATAAATGGACATAGCTAACCTGTTCAAATTAGGAAAATCATGGGCGGGCTTCAGGCTCCATCAGCTCCAATCCACTTTACATTGAAAAATTGTCACCCTTCTCTCTGTAACTGCTGCAGTGAGTCTTGTCATTTTGGTCTTAAAATGTTTGTGGTAACCCGCTCTTCATTATCCTGGTGTTTTTATTTCGCTATTTTATCCATGATTCAAGATATGAACATTAATAACAGTCAAATCAGGTGCTTTCTTTCCCCCGAGGTCACTCACGTTAGCGCTAGCTTCAACAGCCTCGCTCCAGATTGTGCTTCACTCATTAATTCTGCAGAAATCTGCAATGTATTTCAGTCCCCTGTGAGATTTTTTTTTTTCTATTTTCTTAGAAGCAGCCATATTTGTTTTGATACGGATGGACCATTCGTGTCCCTGATTGGCTAATCCACCTTTCAGTCACGCTTATCTGAACCTGGGAAGATTCACCGGTGACCAGACTCACATTTCTGTAAAGTATAAGAGAAGTGTGTCTTCTGGATCCTGCACAAAACTTACCTACATATATTTGACTCAACTACGTAAATTTTGGGTTACTTGAGTTAAGTTTCTACTCATTTTAAACCAAAAGCACACTGTTCTTTGCCTCTTCTTATAATCACGTCTTTCTGCTGCTCCCTAACATCAATCCGGCCTTTTCTTCTTTGTACTTCCTCTATCTCCCCAGCCCCTCTGTGCTCTGCTCCCTCCTGTTCTCTTCAGAATTCCCTCTCCCTGAGCCCCAATTCCCATTTCCCTCCCAATCACGCCTCCCTACGGATCCGGAGACCCTTTCTAGTCAAGTAGGTCCCCTGGGAGTCGAGGCACCGCCATAGCGATTCACACATAGTCGCGCACATTCCAACCTCAGCACGATATCCCTTCATCCGAAATCACCGCTGCATTCCCACATGTATAAGATCCGGAGAACGTTCCCAAATCTTACAATAAAATGGTCAGTCCCACCTTTCGGATGCAAGGAGCTGATGGGTTTGATGGATGAGAGGAGAGCAATTAAAATCTACCATGCACTCCTTTTTCCTGTTCAAATCCGCAGGGAACAGCCGGAGACGGATTGTGTCTGGCATGAAAAAGTCTGTCTTATCTCAATCAGAGAAGAGAGAGGTTTTAAATCGGAAGAAAGCACTTTGAGGCCTATCGAGGACAAAGACTGGCACAGGGAAATAGGGCAGATTCACAAAATTTAGCAGCTTTTAGGGGCAAACTATAATGGCTCTAGATAAAACAGCATAAGAATTAATTTGCCAAGGATAATTAGTTACCCAAAAAAATTTAATGTGTTTTGTGGTTGAGGGGTGATTGCATGTCCTCCCAATCTTCAAAGACATTCATGATCTTTTGTCTTTGTCTTGTCTTGTCTTTGGACACTGAGAAGTTCATATCGCATCTTTGAGATATAAACTATAATCCTGCAGATTGATATCAAATTCTCTGTCAAGTTAACCAAGTAAATGGTAAATGAATAGTAAATGGTCACATCTATATAGCACTTTCCTGTCACTCACTCATTCAATTAGATATTCCTAGCGTACGCAGAAACTTGGGCTGAGGTTAAGTGTTTTTCCCAAAGGCACAATGACTGCAATAATCTGTGGGAGCTGGAATCGCACCGCTAACTTTCAGATCAGGGAACATTCTGCCGTCGCATTAGCAGAAAGAGATTAGAACAGTGTCAATTTGGTGTAAGGAAACACACCAAATTTCTTCTGGTTATTTTCTGAGCACAAGAGCTACTGAAGACCATAACCCACGCCAAAACAAGAGCAAAACAACAGCAGCCTCAACTCACTAGAGCCAGTCTCCAAAACCCCCAGTAACTGAGGATTAGAACCTTCACATCAACTTGTCGGCATAGCAACCAAGTGTCACATACAAAGGCAGTTACATTAACGACACATAAACTGTTACAAGAACAACAAAAGGTGCGACTCTGAACTACACGCAAAATATCAGATCATTATAATATATACGTCCAGCCAGAACAAAATAACTCGACAGTAACATTCATTTGGTGCCATTCAGGTGTTGCCAAAGTTACAGTTACAGTGTTGTAATTATTTTAGCAATAAACATAGACTGTATATATAAATGGACAGAGCTAATGCGCTAGCCGGCGCGTTCCGAATAGGGAGTGCTCAACGACACGCTTCCGGCTCCATCGACTCTGGCCCCAAATCACTTTACATTGAAAAATTGTCACCCTTCTCTCACATCTTTGTATTAACCCCCACTACATGATCCTGGTGTTTATATTTCACTATTGTGTCAGTAAATCATGATATGATTTAATAACAGACAAATCAGGCGCCTTCTTTCCCCGAGGTTGCTCCCGCTAGCGTTAGCAACAGGTTTGACTGACAGCGTCGCTAAGTGCCCACTCCGTGCTAAACCAACCGTGCGGGCGGGAAGAGGCGTTACCTTCAACAGCCTCGCTCCAGATTGGCTCTTTGGTTGCTCTGATACTGGTCGGAATTTCAAATATGTAACTCGACTCCAAATTCGCCCCTATAACTGCTAACCTCAAAGAGCTTCATTTGACTGGAGCTATAGGTGATGTCACACTCACTTAGTCCACTTCTGTATACACTCTATGGCAATGAAACATGTAATTGGAAAAAATATCAAATATATCATTTGAATGCCACGTTATGGAGCATCAAACAAAGCAAAAACATCTCCATAGACAAACAGGTGGCGGATCCTTCCACAGAAAAGTAAGAAATTATGCAAACCATTTGACCCATTCGGTATGAAAAGGATGGACCTGCCAGGAGCAATGCAGTGTCACATGGCCAAGTAGAATTTTGGTCTGAAGGTCTTGATCACGCTGGTGTATCGACATATTGTGCATGTTTTAGTTGCATGATGAAAGTTGGAGATACATAGACCAGACTATTAGCAGAAAGGCCCTAAGTCAGAAGTGTAATGATGCTACCATTCTATGCATACAAATATAGAGAAATATTATACAGAGCAGTTACACACACACACAAATAAATTAATAATAATAAATCAACACATTTGGCATGGCATTTGGGATACAAAAAAAAGTATTTTGACATCATAAACCTGTAGAACATGATTTTAAATGGTTGAAGTGAAGTACTTTTTAGTATCAAATAATGGTCTTTTCCATAGCCCACATTATATGACTATCTGACCTACATGTAAGCCACTGCTGTTGGATTCAAAGTAAATGTTAAATAGCACACTAGGTCACATTAGTGATTCTAAGTGAAGATACAGAATTCATAAAGCTGGTTTGTGACAGGCACAAGTGTGTCAGTGCAAATGAGCTCTTCTCTGGGCTCCCCTGTTTTACTACAGACTAGAGTGTCTTTCCTCTGGGATGTATAGGAAACACTGCAGACTTTCAACAATAATCAAATATACATACATTTGCACACATTATTATTATGCTAGTATGTGCTTTATGTGACTGACAATCCATGTTTTGATTGCACTTGATGTTACTTTTTCTGTTATGTCCATAGACTGTATAAAGAAGTGGACTAAGGGAGTGTGACGTCACACGTAGCATTCGGTTACAGTCAAATGAAGCTCATCGAGGCTAGTGGTTATACGGGCTAATTTTTAGTCAGTGTAGCCATGCTAGTAACTGCTGAGGACACACCCAACCACAACCAATAAGAACTACACAAAGTTGAAATGCATACTCTATTTAAACCATTTTTAGTAACCTTGGTAAAATTTGGGAACAGTAACTGTGAGAACATTAAAGGTTCTACATTACACAAAATTTACTCTTGTGAGCTTTAAGCCATGTTATAATGTTGTTACCTCCTCAAAAACATACCCAGAGTTGTGTTTTGTTTCATTCATACATGTTTGAGTAATTCTTTATTATTAGTCTGTCTCCATCTCCAAAGCTCAAAATGTTCTGTTCCACCTTGTGATGTCATTTAGAGGTAGTTTTCAAGTTAACCCTACCCTTTATCTTCAGTTCAGCAAAGATTGACAATTCCACGGCTGAAATCATCCAAATGATTCTCGTGAAGGTGTGTGGAGTTTAAAAACACAGCGGAGCACGTCCTGTATTACCACATGATATCACAAGGTGGAACACAGTGTTTTCTGTTTGAGAGAAAAGCTCTGTGTTAAACAAACTCTGTGAATGAACAAAAATCCAGGTATGTTTGTGATGAGGAAACAACATTATAACATAGCTCAGAAAACAGCGTAATATGGGCCCTTTAAGGACTAATACTATTTGCTTTGAATGTGTTCTACATGTGACCTAACCTTCTGTGACATACACATACACCTTCATATACACCTCGTACCTTGAAGCCTGCAACAGCTTTTCTATTTCAAACTGGGGTCTTTCTTGAAAAATCCATATCTTGCCATGTCCCATCATCCGACAATCAGTGCAATCAGCCTGAACCGCCGCAATCACCACAACCAACAAATACAGACCAGTGATTGGTTTAGACTGTACATGTCTTCCAGAGGTGCTCCATATCGCCAAAAAGCGTCCCCCGAAAGACATATTTGTAACGCAGTTGACAGCGCTAGAAATTCAAGGAGCCTAATGATATGTCAAATTTAAATAAGTAAAAGATATTCAGTAAGTATCTCTTTTAAAAGTTGCTAAGTTTGAGTCATTTCTGGTTCTGCTTGTTTGGTCTTGTCCACATAAATTAAAAAGGCTTCTTCAGTGAGGCAGAGACAAGCAGAAAGGACATTTTATTCCATCGCACAAAATTTACAGTGTGACCAATTAGTCCTCTGAAGTTTCTCATATAAGGACATACATGTCAAGAGCGACTGTGGGTGATGCGTTATAATCAGATGCATTTTAACAAACTAAACTAAACTTCAAGATATAGTTCAGTTGTGCAACATGGTTTGAGGTTCCAGTTGAGCTAAAACAAGATCAAACCAAAACTAGCAACAGGAAAATGTTTAACTCTCATCTTAACCATTTATTTTTACTTGTGAAATGAAAGAAGATTAAAAAAAAAACGTTTGAGACAGTAATATTCTGATTCGTATCTCAGACATGGGTAAATATTGTTCCATATAGATTATCGAACAATTCATTTTCTAGAAATATACAGCCACTGCATCCCGAACTACATAAGCAGTCAGTGGCTCTGTGGTTCCTCAACCCAAAGGTCGGCGGGTCGATTCTCGCTCGGGGCCAAGTTCTCTGGCTGTGTCCTTAGACAAGACTCTTCACCTGCCTTATAGTAGCTAAAGCGCTTTGGGTATTTTACAAGACCTAACTACAATTAAAAGTCACTTAAAGGAGTGGTTAAGATCAACACAAACCTATGAGCACAGTTGCTAAGTATCCACCTCATCTGGAAAGCTTCATCTCAGGAAACTATGCACTCACATCTGGGTGACTTGGTTTCCCTTCCCTTTATACAACCTACGTTAGGTGAGTCTAAAGATGCCAGCATACAGCAGGTGGACAGGACAACCTGTCCTACCCCTCTGCCCCCTCCTCTTCACCCCTGTCCCATCCCAGCCTCTCTGTCCCAGTGGGTGCCCGGTGCCACGTTGTGATGAATAGTCAGATGTGAGGCAGCAGGACGCGCAATGTAGGTCGAGCTCTGAGGTAGAGCTATACCTGCAGCAGTGATGTATGGAGTGTGTGTACCTCTCCTGCACCTGGTCCCACTGCCTGCTCTGTCTTTGCCTACACACAATGGCACCTACACCCCCCTCTGCTGCATCCCACTGTCCCGCCATAACACCGGCTGGGGATAATCAGCTCATTTGTTATGGTGTTCTGAGATTAGCGTATGCGAACATATGCAAAGATGATGAACGGTGCTGCGTTGGAGCGACAACCTTGTTCGCTGGGATTACAAAAGCCGCTCAAAAAATGGAATAAATGGGCTAATAAATCCAGGGAGCCCAGCTTCAATAACTTTGGGTCAAACACAGCTGTGAACAAAAGCGAAGGTTTCTTCAAGGTCTGCAGGTCATTCAGGGACTTGTTTATTTCAAGGACTGAGGAAAACAAGTTTGTGGAAGTCAAAATTCTTATGAAAAGCAGGATGAAAATAAACAAAAGTCGTTTCACCTGGCAACCCATCAGCAGGTTTCAGAGAGAAAAACAAACATAATTGCCTAACTAAAGATAATAATGAAAAGCTTCTTTATAAGATCCAAAATAATGTGATAAAATAATGAACATAATACATTATAATTTACCAGGTTACCGCCGACACACTGAGCCGAATCCCTTGGATAGCCATCAACTTGTTATTACTGGTGATTAATTCACCCTTCATCATAAAGTGCGATTAATCAAAATCTACATCATTCCATGATGAGCTTAATTCAGGGAGATGTGTAATGCACTTAGCACATTCATCAAGCCTTTCCACAATCTATATTACACACAGCTAGCAGAGAAGTAGCAGTACATGGCTGTGTTGTTTTGTGTTGATATTTCCAGGTTCTTCACAGGCACAAATACATATACTCAACCTTTGAGTCTAATAAAAAAATGAATCTTTGTTCGCTAATTTGTTCACAGCATACAGTGGGGTTAGACATAATACAGTATGGGTTCAAAATCCATTTAGATGCAAACTTAGTCTCACTCAAAAATACAATGCCAGTTTTTTTTTTTGTTTTTTTTTTCTTGTACTCCATTATGTAACTTTGTGACTACACTCTATCTTGTATAACCACATACTGTATTCAGTTCATCCTAGATCAATAAATCTTTCCACATAACTCATAGAAATAACCTACATACTGAGATGCAATCATCCCAAGTGGATCCACAGCTTGCTGTTGCTGGCAGGATTCTTTAATGAACATTTTCTTTAGAAGCTACATAGTCTTTCCACAGGTTTGAACCAACATGTTTGTACGTAAGCATTCCAGCACAATGCAATGTTTCTGTTGTGTAACATTTTACCACAGTTTGTCTGTCTTTAAAGCCTCTCCATGTCCCTCTGTCCCTGTGCCTTCTTCCTCACATCTCCTCTGTTCTTTCAATGCGTTCCCTCAATGCGTGGCTGCACTGAAATGTTGGGAATGCACCCCTCCACAGCGTTTCATCTTCATCCTCTCATCTGCCTCTCTGGTGTAACGACCCCAATCTGTCTGTCTGTGTTAGCGAGCGTCGGCGACAGTAATTCTCTAATACACTCGAGTGGGAGAAGCTAGAAGTGGCGTTCTTGCTGCTCCTGTAGATGTCACTTTATAGGCAGCACAGTTTATGAGTGACAATATGACGAAACAGAATGGGAAATGAACGAGATGTTTACAGCGACTTGTATTAGCGGTGAAGACCTCATTAACTTGGACTGGGTCATGGCAGACAATAGACAAGAAAAGAACTAGCAAAACGTCCACAATTTATGGGCAAAGTACCATTCGTTAACTTAATTATGCAAATGAAATCAATTATGACTGTGCGTTGGGTGCACATACCGCCTTGAGAAAGCCTGGTCTTGGCTGAACTCGGAAGCTAAGCAAGCATACGGGGGTAGCGGTGGCTCTAATGAATGCTGCCGTTGTGTCATTAGGCAAGACATCCACCTTGCCTTGTATGAATGGGGTGTTCATGTGTGAGCGAGTGATTAGTGATGGTTGGAGAGGCCACTGGGGCAGATTCCCAGCCGGTCTGTCCCAGATGTGGCAGATGTGGCTCTCATACTGGTAACTACACCCAATGAGTACGGAGTGAATGAATAATGCAGTGTTATGTCTTGAAAGGTGCTGTTTAATTTTTTATTTTTTTTTTCCTAGCTAATCAAACCAACTGGTAAATGGTCACGTTTTTATGTAGCATTTTTCCATCTTCAAGGCAGTCAAAGCGCTTTACATCAAGGAACCACTCACTCGTACCTACGTAGACACTGGTGTATGGTGTATGTCTTGCCCAAGGACACAATGACAGTGTTCATCCGTGGGAGCTGGAATCAAACCGGCAACCTGTGGGTCAGTGGATCAGACCGCTTGAACCGCCAACCTTCGGATCAGACGACAAACACTCTACCAACTGATCTATCTGTCGCCCAATTCTTTATTTGAGATTTGCACGTTCTAGTGCTTAAACTGAAATGAAAAGTAAGTTTGCATAAAGATTTTATTGCAAAAAGCATGTTTAAATTTTATTTTTCCATCTTCTTCACTAAATTGAAAACTTTACTGTACCTGAAGCAGCCTTTTTGCATATTTTTCACCTCATCTATAATTCTCAAAAACCCTCATGGGAATACTTTTATTTATTATCTGTTCACTTGCGCCCTATAAAGAATGCATGTTTGGTTGATATCACTGCCAGCGCCGTCCTCTCAGCAGAACAAAACCAAACAAAGCGCCGCTGTATCCGACCTGCGCTATCGTCCCGCGGCAGGCTCCGTTACCTGTTGGTCCGCACATAATTACCACAGCCACCCTCATCCATCACGCATTGTTGTGCTGTACTCGGGACCATTCTTTCCTCGGCTCAGCACAGTTACATAAAGACACAATAACAAAAGTCGAAGCAAGCAGCGTCCACCCGAGAGGACACACTACAAAAGATTATTGCACCCGAACGCGGCCAGTTTTGGGTTTGTTGTTCTTTTTTGTGCGAGCTGGAAGTGGGTAATGACAAGTGCAGTGGCGGAGTGGATTTGCTGTGTTTCCTCTGCAGAGATGGAGCACTTTGCAGTTTAATAGTTCCACCTAAATGCCTCTTACTTTTATTTTTCGGGAGGGTCAGGATAACAAAAAGTTTGAAGATCTTTAAGAACAGGTACTGCCTCTTTGCTGAATCAAGCACTGCACTCATGAAATGGGATAATATATAGATTTTTCTGTGGATGGACTTTGGGTTCAGTTGTCTACTTTTAGCCAATGGTATAGTGTACCCAAATTAATAGTCTGGGGGGAACGGGATAAAGGGGATAGTATGTAACTTTCTGGAGGTGGAAAGTCATGATTCGTGGAAATAGAAAGTTAAAACCAACTTCAGAACATGTGGAATATTATAGCCAAAACCTGGTCACAGTAAGGACCCATGTTTTTCAGTGCAATAAAAACATCCATGCTTTTATTTTAGTCTGTTTTTCGACAAAAAATTACATACTATGGCTTTAAAATACTAACTTCACTGTAAAAAATACTAAATTCTGTGACAGTGTTAGCCAGCACAGGAGGTCACAACACTAAAAAAGACAGACTCTCACTCAAAACAAGCTTGCATGTACCTGTGTGCCAGTTTACGGCCCCTGGTTTTCCTCCATCAGTCACAGCAATCGTCCCCTTGATTGTCAGTTGATTGTAATGGGAGCACACTGTGCATCCTGTAAGAACATTCTTCAATCCATAGCCTCATCCATTTGGCTCCCTGTCTGCACTGTACTACGTTCACCATCTCACAGCCAAACCGAGGACGCTGGTCATGAGGTTAAATGGCACACTCCTGGTCAGTTTGAATGTGTACAGACTCTTTATATTGTGAATGGATTTACCTTTGCATTATGAAAGTTCTCTTCATTTAGACGATCATAATATGGACACATGTTGAGCAGCTAATACTATTTTTTATGTTGGCCGTAACACAGGTTATGTCTGATTAATAACATGAAAGTGTATATATCATCATCATCAGCAATATTTGCAATATTGCAGACTCTTAGTCCAGAGTTAAAAGACACACAACAATAAAAAAAAACACCACTCCTCCAATACAATATTCACAGAAAACAGCTGCACCAGTGTCTCCACAGTCCAGACTGGTACCACGTGGCACTGAGTTTCACATTAGTCAGGCTCATGATAATACTGTTCTCACAGTCATTAAGGCGACAAATGAATCTGTGCATTATACAGCACATGTTCGCCTCAAAAGTTCTGATGCCTGCTGACACAAACAGGTGACTTACACTTTCCTGTCTCGGCCTTTTCAATAGAATCCTTAAGCAGTCATGTGGGCCACACTGAGTTTGCGTATGTTCACTCTTTTGTAGTTTGACCACAGGTGTGCCGTATACAATGCAGTACAGTGCGCTTTAAAAAGTGTTTTTTTCACTTCAGCTGTACAGGCACCAAACCTGTGCATGAGCATGTTAGCATGTTAGCATGTTAGCATGTTAGCTTGTGCATACATCACGTGACACTGTCTGTAGATGTCCTCATCGTCTGACAGATTGTCCATTTTATATATATATAGTTCAGCTTTTTTACATGTTTGTAGCAGTTTTCTATATCCTGTAAGTAGTCTGAAAACTCATCATGGCCTTTACGTGAGTAATGATCAATAATGTTCACTGACTACCTGAACTGTTTTTACCAGACATGTTCATGAGTAACGACAACGCAGAAAGCTTTTTATGATTAATTCTTATATTGGCAAAATGTAGGCTCCCTCGGTCTGTTCTCTCCTTAGTACATTTAGAACAAAATACACACCAGCAATGTTTGTGCCCTGGGATGCAGCCCACTTTAGACTAGACATTAATTACATCCTTTTCTCTTCTTGTCAACACAGATGCAGTAATTAAAAGCTCTCTGAGTAGAGGTGAGGATGGCCAAAAGACAACACACAAAATGGACTGAGGAGTGGGAGGAAGGAGGCACGGGGACTAGAGAAAATAAAAGAGGCTCCATTTTCTATTCAAAATCCATTACCTAAAGCTTAATCCGAGATGGACATGTTCCATCCTTTTGTACAATGTTACAGGCAAGAAACAATGACACTTGCCAAAATACAAAATGGACTAGTAATTAGCTTCCTGTTATATTTGACCATGCTACAAAAGGAGGACAGTTGAACGAGCAAAAAATCTGCTCAAGGGCCCAGAGCATTTTAATGAATAGGTTCAATTCACAGTACTTTAGCAACAATATGCTAATTATTTTTTACTTGAACTTGTAATGCTAAACGAACACGTTGAACCCTAATAGTGTTCCTTAAAAGAAAAATGCTACTTGGTTTACTAAAAGGTCATTAAAACAGGTTGTTAATAGTCAAGTAATATGGTGCTTTTTGAACAAAGAGTAACATTACAAAACTTAATTCAGTGATGTTACTCATAATGCCCCTGTAGACATCCACCAGGACTGAACTAGGACTAAAGCAGGACTAGACCAGAACTAAACCGGGACTATACCAGAACTAAACCAGGACTATACCAGGACTAAACCAGGACTACTGCAATGCAAATCAGTACCAAAAGCATGTATCATTACGTTATATTCTCTATAAATGTCTCTTGAAACTAAACTTAGTAAGGTTACTCATAATGCTCATAATGCTAGTTCACTAGACCAGGACTAAACCAGGAATAAACTAGGACTAAACCAGAACTAGACCAAAACTAAACCAGGACAGGACCAGGACTAAACCAGGAATAAACTAGGACTAAACCAGGATTACCATAATACAAATTTGTACCAATATATGTATCATTACTCTATATTCTTTATAAATGTATCTTGAATCTGAACTTTGTCAGGTTATTACTCATAATGTTCCTGTAGGCATCCACCAGAACTGAACTAGGACTTAACCAGGATTAGACCAGGATTAAGGCAGGACTAGGCCAGAACTAAACCAGGAATAAACTAAGAGTAAATCAGAACTAGACCAAGACTAAAGCAAAACTAGACCGGGACTAAACCAGGACTACCTTAATACAAATGTGTGCCACAAACATGTATCATTACTCTATATTCCCTATAAATGTTTTACTACTTGTTCAACTGTTGCCACATAAAATAACAACGCTTACAAAATGTCTGGGGCACTGACCACGAAACTAAATCAGCACAAAGCATCAGAACCTCGGGTCATTTGCTCGGGTCGTCAACAGTTTGGGCGAACAACACAAAGACTAAATGATCACTTCAGAAAAAGCAGCGTTTGACATTTTGCCTGGGCGATGTCAGATGTGCTCATAACGTACACATGTAAAAGGCCCGTTTCAGACATAATTAACCTTTCTGTGGCAGCTATTTTATGTAAAGGAAACGGCCTGCCATAACTTGGTGCTCTGTTCGCGTTGTATCCAATTAGAATGTTGACCTGCTTAGCCCGCGCATGCTACGTAACCTTTACAGCGGTTCGTGCATGTGGTCCACCGCGGAGTAATGAACAAGCGATCAAACAGAATGAACTATCAGACGGAGTAGGTGGGGCCGCTCTGGGCAGTCCGAAGCAACCAATCACGACTAAATAAACCAACCATTAGCACGTTACAGTTAAAATAACATCATTACTTTCTTTCTATCTGTGATTTGTCTGGCAAATCCAGAATGATATCTCTCTTATTTGTACACAGTTTGATATCAGTCTGGTCCCACCGCTCCGTTGCGTCTCAAGCCCGACCAAACGTGATCAAATCAGGTTTGGGTTTTTTCCAGTGACACGTGAAATGAAGGAGCTCATTGGTCACTTATGATTTACAAGTAAAATCAAATTTCTCTCACCTCAGACTAACAGAATTGTGCTTCGTTCATTGATTCTGCAGAAATACGCGATGCATTTCAGTCTCTTGTTATATTTTTTCCTCATCAGCAGCCATATTTGTTTTGATATGGGACGGATATGCGCATTGCTGATTGGTTAATCCACCTGTCAATCACGCCCATTTGAAAACAGGGAGATTCACCGGTGACAGGCAAATCTGTGGTAAAATCAAGACATTATTTTAATCTTCACTTAACAGAAATAGTTTAGTACTGCTAATTTCAAAACAGGCTTTACAACAAATGAGATGTATGTACTTTCTCTTCCATCAACAGGACAACTCAGATAGCATGTTTTGTTGCAGTAGCAGAGTGAAAGTGCCTTTTAGGGAGTCCAGTTTCTATGGTTTTCAAGATATTCCCAAGTTATGTGCATGTGATATTACTGATTGAAATAGAGAAACGGAAAATGGCACTACTGTACTGTACCAAGGTCACCACCAGCTCAATCCCTTTTATCTGGCCTATGTCATCACAGGCTATAATACTCCCTACAGTGGAAGCAGCCAGACATGAACAGTCAGCACATTTTGGTAATATTGCTTATTCAAGTCTTGCCATGCTTCAATTGTAGGGAGTATTATAACCTCTGATGACGTAGGCCAGATACCAAGGACTGAGCTGGTGATCTAATTGGTAGTAGTGCAATGTCCCTATAGCAGCCGCCATCTTGACTGTTTTGGTGTCTGAAAAAATGACACTAAATTGGATGCACGATGTGAACAAAAAGTTAAGACCTGTAAAATGTATCTTGTCATGCAAATTACAGTAAGAGAACTAATCAAAAAGGCACATGACGGTTATTAACAGACATTCACGGCTTTTCCGGGCCCCACTGCAGCTAACGTGGGCTAAATGGGGCTGCCCTAGCTCAGTTGGTAGTTTGTCCACTGCTCCGAAGGTTGGCGGTTCAAATCCCGCTCTTGACATAAACATCAATGGTTGAGTGGTCAGATCCACTGACCACAGGTTGGTGGTGCAATTCCAGCTCCTACAGATGAATACTGTCGTTGTAAAGTGCTTTGAGTGCCTTGAAGGTGGAAAAGCGCTATAGAAATATGTGACCATTTACTATTTAATGTCCTGTGTAAACTTTTCTTTCCCTTCAGCACTACCAGGCAGGCCTTAATGCATTAAGAATGATGTTTGGCTTGCCAGGCTACCTCTTATTATCTATAGACCTTGACTTTCTATGACTTCTATTTATTCTTCTCCCTTACACAAACATACGTACACATTAAATAGAACAGAAATGCCTGCCTTGTTACTTCCAGATAACAGTTTGATTACAGTGGTCTCACCTTCTACCATCTTACCACTTCCCATTTCTGCTTCCTTTAATGGGAGCATGCAGAACAGCAAAATGATATTTCCTGATAAACGATGAGTGATAAACATCTTGATAATTGCTCTGCGTTCTGTGTCAGCTGGAAATAGCTACGTGTTTCGGACGTGTCCAGAATGATCTTAATGTTTCATTTTTATGTGCTGCAAGGGAAATAAAGCATGTCATTATTGTCCTAAGAATGTATTTGCTTAATTTACAATTTGACCCGTAAAAAGTTGCACATCACCCGGGGCGGTGGAAGCGGCTGCAGTAGTAAAATCATCAGTTAATAAAGCATCTCTTTTCTCACATATCTCTTTGATGTGGAGGTCCTGCTGGGGAGGTGTGCTCGCTCATATCTATCTGCTCCTAATGTGAGAGCACGCCAAATTCAAACTCCATGATTGAGGTCTATATTCTGCACAGTGTGTATTATTTTTTTTAATTCTTTTTGTTTTTTGCCAGATGCTTCACTATTAAATGGTATTTACGGAAGAAAAGACAAAAATGGGCCGTTAATGTAATCACCTGTCCCTTGGTAATTACAAGCAATTTTCATGCATATAATAAATAGAAGCAGTAGCTATAAATAAGACTCACAAATCAGCATTAATCAGTGGCACTGACAGTACATTTTATAGCACAGAATGGTAAGTAAGAACAGTGGGCCTCGTTCATGAATGTTTTCTTAAAAAAATGTTCTTTCACTTTCACTATAAGAAGATGCTGAGAGAACTTCACAATGTGTCTTAAGCAGCCAAATGTCTTCTTAAATGAGAGCTGCGCCTAATTCACCAACATCCAGATACAAGTATACGAGTGCACTGTGGTCATGGCGGGTCATGGGGGTGCGGGGGTGTTGAGTCCAGTGCAGTGACCAGGTAGTGTCTCATATGGAGAGCACTGGGGCTGAGACAGACTGAGGCTGTCGCTGCTGCCACAGCAGAACAGCCACCAATGTAAAGGCTGTTAGACCAAACAGACCACATGCTCTATAAAACTCCTCATAAATGTAATATTAGAAAATATATATATTTAAGAAATTATGTTACTTTATTAGAAGTTTTGGTTGCATTATCAGAGTACTGTAAAACAGCAGAATTTTTGTGCTCACAAGTGCTCCTGGCTGTTCTATAAGATTTGTTCTTCCAGAAGAACATTTCAGTTTAGAAAAGATTTTGTGAATGCCAAAAATGTCACAAGAAGGCCTTAAGTTACAAATGTGTTCATAAAAACGCTTCATGAATGAGTCCCTTAGATTTCATTTTGATCAGGCAGTCACATTTTATTTTACAGTACTGGCAACAATAACAGCCTGTAATAACATGGTAGTTTGGTTTGGGTTGGAGAGGTCGGGTTTCGTGTTATTGTATAAAGGGTACAGTAAAAGAAAGTGTTACCTACAAAGTTTTATACTTGAGCGTCAGACTCCGTTCACCTGAGCACTGGCGTCCTGACAAGTGCCCGTCGAGCCTCCGCGAAGCAAATTATTATTTTTACAAATTTCCTTTTGGTGCAAAAAGGAGGTAGGGCTTTAGGCTACAAAACTATCTGAGCCCATCTTATCATAATTACAATGTCAAGAGCGTTCCACTACAGCCAGTACCATATGCACTTCTCTCTGTCTGCTCCGTATCTAGAGACTAATTACTGGCTGGAGCTGTTGAGTTTGGGCTCTCTGCTGGCAAACCGCTCGAAAGCGTATGGATGTTTTTTTCAGTTCATCCGTGGTGCTTAATAACTCACTTTCTGCTCTCAGACAGAAACACAGCCCCCTCTGCTCCCCTCTCCGCGGAGCACTCCAGCACTGTACTGCACTTGTACTGTACCACACAATAGGAGCCCGGCTTTGTTCAATTATACATGACCTAGCCGGGCTTTCATATTCCTTCTCGCACATGCACTATACATTACAGTGCATGGAAGCCTTATGAGGGAATACCCGGGATTATTCCAAGGTTGGAGTTGCGCGTTGGATGTCAGAACTAGGAGCACTGCAGGGGGCGCTTTCTTCAAGTCTCTAGAGTGTGTGGAATGGAGTGACAGAAAGATGAGAGATGTGTTGGGTTAGACTCAGCCATTTTGAGCAGGGAGAAAACTAGTGACGGGACTTTCGGCTCGTTTACGGGATCCGAATCTTTTGGGTCTGTTCATTTCAAAGAGCCGTTCAAAGGACTGGCTCTTTTACTATTTATTTATAAGACATTTCTAAGCCAATGTGAGAACTCATTTTATTTACCAACTAATCACAGCGAAGAATGACCAAGGCAAAATGGTTCAATGGTTATGACGTTTTTGGTGCACAAAGCTAAGATCCGGTTCCGACCGTTTACGTTAAGGAACCGTTCAAAAGAGCTGACTCATTCATGAACGTCACATCACTAGAGAAAACCTAAAACAGAAAATGGGTGGATTTGGAAGACAACAGTTATTTTGGTGTTTGGAAAAATGACTTTCAAATAACAGATTTTTTCAGTTTAGCCATGTTCTGCTCCAAAAGGTTCTGTTCTACCAGTATAACCCCACTAATTGTGACAATGAAATATGACCAATTATAGAGAAAAAGGCATAGTAAATCAGAGTAAAAAAATTATTCATTTATTGAGCATAGAAGTACCTTGCATGCAAACCAGTGTAACTACTCTACAGACTCAACAAATGTGTTTTGAAAAGAATTGTGGGTAATGTACCACCTCTGTCACTATCAGTATTTATTTTATACGTGGCAAGTTGTGCAGCAAGGTTTGAAATGGCATGTTCCTGGTTGGGTCATGGCCAGGGTTGCCAGGTTTCAACTGTACAGACCTGTGCAATTTAATGCCTGGAGTACTGCACTACTTATGACACAGACTATAGCTCCTGCATGTTTTTCTTTTTATATATATTTTTTTAATGCTCCACTGGATTTGAGTGTTTGCCACCCCCACCCCCACCCACCAAAAAAAAAAGTACTATTTATGAATACGCCAGCACATGAACTACTATACAAGAGGTATTTAAAATGATGAAAACTAATGAAGTGTAGTAAGACCCCAAACACCCATGTGCCATTATGAGATGTATAAATGCATTATTGATTGGATAAAAACGTTTTTAAGATCAGCCAACCGACCACACTGCGTTAATGGATCAGAAGCAGGTCAAAGATGTGATAGCTGTCTGATAGTAGCGGTCAATAGCTCAAGTTTAATTATAGCGGACAAAATATCTCCAGAATTGAATTTCATAAATCATGCAACGAGTGCTTAGTTCATCATTAATTTAGAGCGTTGCAGGTAAATATGGTTGCATTTGGAGCAGTGCCCTCCTTATCGACTCCCTGTCACGTTACGCCCCATGGCTAAATCCGTGCCATCATTTATGGACAAGGTGCCGCGCGTACCGTGCCCCGCAGCCACCATTACATTCAAGATTAGACTATGAATGATTCAAAATGAGCTGAGGTCTCTGTATCGATCTAATCAGGAAACTCAAAAACACTCGGCATGAGCTCACTATGCATTTATGGATTCAGCTTTGTTTGGGCCCAAAGGCTACGCGGGGCGAGCAGCGGAGCGGCCTGGGACTCAAAAGAACACAGCACATGAAAGACACGATTCAAAGGCTCACACAACAAAATGCAAGGCTCGACAAAATGGCAGCGCGGCTTGTTAAAAACTTCTATAGTCAAACTGCCAAGGGAGCAGCTTTCAATAAAGGATTAGCTTAGCCTGTTTTAACTCTTTTTCCAGATTGACAAAACAAATGCTGAGACTGTGATGGAAATATGTGACCTCAAATTGATTCATTTAATTATGCAGAAACTGTTTTGGAGAACCGTGTTATATTGTATTGTCACAAAAGATAGCGCTTATTATTATTCTAAGAGATCCCAAAGTGCTAAATCCTTCATTCCTCATTCACCTTCATCTGTAAACTCAACGTGCTTTCTCCCTTTGGTGTTCTACAAGTACATCGTCTGTCATGTCATAGTGGCAGTGGAAGTAAAAAGTGAAGCTGCAAATAAAGTTTTAAACACTACAGTTAAGTGTGGTTCAAAACTTTTACTGTGTTTGACAGGCTTGTTCAACTTCATTCATGCTAGGACTGCACGATTAAAGTGACAGTAACTCAATCAAAATCGCAAGTTAAATTATCGAATCGCAAAGGTAGCAGTTATTTAGAAAACAGATAGAATGTGGCAAATCCAGAATGACATCGCTCTGTATTTTTTTATACAGATTGATATCAGTCTGGTCCCCACGTTGCGTCTCAAGCCTGGTCAAACGTGATTGTGCCATCAAATCTGTTTTTTTTCAGTGTTACATACAAACGAAGGAGCTCATTGGTCACCTATGATTTACAAATAAAATCAAATTTATCTGGCCTCAGATTACCAGAGTTTAGTGCTTCGCTCATTAACTCTGCAGAAATGTGTGATGTTTTTCAGCTCTCAGTGATATTTTTATTCCTTTCCATACATGTCCCCGATTGGCTAATCCACCTGTCAGTCACGCCCATTTGAAAATGGGCAGATTCAGCAGTGACACATCTTCGTAAAGTATTGAAGAAGTGTGTATTCTGGATCCCAGGCAAAGAATGTTCTCTATCCCCCCAAAAATATCCCATCTCTTTATAGAAAAATCTTGTTGTACCTGTAGTTTAGACCTTTACAAACTAGATTTTTTTTTTATCTGTTCATATTTCAGTTTTCTCTCAAATGTTAATGCTCTTGAGGTTGTGAACAGAATCCTCCATATATCGCAAAGCTAGTCGCAATCGCAATACTTCCCAAAAATCCCAATTTGATTTATTTTTTTCAAAATTGTGCAGCCATAGTTCATACCACTGTGTCATCTTCTTGCTTATTTTTGACACCGACAGAACAAACACATGGCACGGTGATGTTAAAGAAGACTATTGTGCTTGTGTCTGCTATATAGTTATAATCTATGACACCCGTGGATCATTATGTTATAATTTGCCCATTTTCAATCGCAAAATTAATCTAAAACAACTTAATAAAAGAAACAAGTCTGCTTTAGAAAACTGCCGTGCCCAGTGGGACCTGACGTCGCCATAAACGTCATCATAACAAAGAGGCGTCTAGCTGCCGGCTCCTCCTTTAGCGGATTTGTACTAAAATGTCTATGTGACGCTGCCGAATCCAGCGCGTATCACCGATTAAGAAAATAAAATTGAAGAACAGGGTGAGTACGTCAAATTGGGCGTATGCCGGTGGCGGTGAAAATGGGGATAAATCGGCAATATGGCGTTTTGAAACTAACACTACTCAAACAAATCACTACGAAAACGACTTTAAGAGGGTAAATGAGAAACAACTATAACATGGCTAAAAGCTCTGAAAAGTCGATTTTGCATAATAGGTCTGCTTTAACATGTTCATTTACATTCATCACATTCTAATCTTACGGCAAACGTGTTCGTATTGAACCGGAGACGTGACGGAGTTAGTGTAAAATGAGCCGTTGATGGACCCGGGTTCAAGTTTGAATTAGCAGAATTTCTATCATTGTTCTCTTACCAATTTCCATCCCGTCTAGTCAAACAAGGTTTACAAAAATAAAAATATAACATCAAAGGAAGCCTGCAATTATCACCACTTTGAAAAATCACATTTATTTGACCAAGGAGGGCAAATATGCAGAGGGATACGAATGAGAGCATAAATATATACTGCACATTATAATTTCCTGAAAGTGTTGAATATTTTGTATAAAGTTATTTGGTTTAATAAAGTGGCAAAACTTTCAAATACACAAAACAACATTGTAACATCTTTGCACTCAAGGAACATTCTCCAACATTTAAACTAGCCATAGCCATAAAATGTAAGCTCACTCTATCCACTCCACAACAAACTTCTACATTAGTTTATTAAAAGTTTGGGGTCATCCAGTTCATGCTCACGGGGGCTTTTGGAGAGAGAGAAGGATTGTGTAGAAGAAAATGTTGGGAGCATAGACAAAGAGCCACCCGTACGGCTCCTCTTCCTCTCTTCGGGGAGTATCGAGCAGCAGATAATAACTTTAGCATACAACGACCCCGATAGCTCTACGGAGGTCCACATGAGAAGGTCAGCCTGGAGACGGAGCTGTGGGAGAGGAGGAACCAAAGGAGGAGCAGGGCTGGAAACCATGACGACGCTGCTGGTGTGAAAGGGTAAGACTCTGACTGCGAGTGAGTGGGGTGTGCTGAATAATGTGCTCAAAGTAGTATACAGACTGCAGGCTAATGGAACTATTTATAGGTTCTAGCCAGCAATGGTGTATTTGTTTGCAAGTAATACTAAAGTACAATGTCTAGGCTTGTGACTGTACATGTCTGAACACTGTTGAGGCACATAAATGTAATAACAATTGACTTTTATGAGCTGTTATGAGTATTTTGATAGATTCATGCATATTTGAGTCATCCTATTGTCATTGCCTGAGTCCCAGAATACACACTTCAGTAGTAAAAGAAAAATTCAACTCTGTCAACTGAACAAAAAGTTGTAGGAGTGAAGATGTTTCACTGCTCATCCAAGCCGCTTCTTCAGTTTTGGGCAGATCACTGGTGGGCACTGCCTTATATCTATTTGAAGGGACGAGCTAGCTACACTGACACTAACACACCTTTTGTTTACAGTTTCTGTTTGTTGGCTAGGTCCCTTCAGATAGATATAAGGCAGTGTTCACCAGTAATCTGACCAGAACTGAACAAGCGGCTTGGATGAGCAGCGAAACATCTTCACTCCTGCAACTGTTTGTCCAGTTGACAGATTAGAATTTTTCTTTTACCGTGGCTCATACCTGGACGACTGGATTACACAGACACACACTTCAAGACTTTACGAAGATGAGAGTCTGGTCACTGGTGCATCTCAGGTGGTTGAGATTGGCAGGTGGATTAGCCAATCAGGGTCATGCGTGGTCCATCTGTCTCAAAGCAAATATGGCTGCTAAATATCACAGGGGATTGAAAACCATTGGAGATTTCTGCGGAATCGATGATTGTGGCACTAAAGTCTTTTAAATCTGGGGTGAGAGAAATTTGATTTTGTTCAAAATGATGGGTGACCAATGAGCTCCTTCGTTTGTCATGTGTCAGTGAAATGAACAAATCTGATTGCACAAAAATGTTTGAGGCACCGCGGAGGGAGTGATGACCAGACCGATATCCTTCTGTATGAAAATATACAGAGATCATTACAGATCATTGTGGACCAGCAAAATAAACAGGGTCATGCTTTTTTTGCATTTTCATACATGTCTGTTGTCTGTTACTAACAATTGTTTGAAAAAAATTGTCTCTGGGTCATACAAAAAATGTAAAAAAAGAAACAAAGTGAAACACTGTAAATGAAAATCTGCTGTTTTTTGCGATGGAAGTCAGTCGTGCAGACAGTGGACTCCCTGTTTTAGAAATATTACAATGGCAAAAATATACAATCATAATCTATAATAACCAGTAAATCCTATAGAAATAATCATCCTAGAAATAAATAGTAATGAAGTAATAATGCACAAAATTATGCTTTAAATTATTTTAGTTTCAAGTTTATTCTCAGTTAATCTCAATATCTACTCCGTTATATGACTCTAAAGATTTGAAAGCAGCTGCACTTAACTTTTGAATTTGATTAAAATTTTAATTAAAATCTTTGGACCTGTGTAAGAGCAAAATACATTTTCACATGTTCTTAAAAATATCTGCTGTCATAATTATCTGGCCCCAGTTTCAGTCAGTACTTTTCCTTTGAAAGTGGCATCCCCTCACTGTCCAGCCTCCTCGTTGTTTATGTAACGATGACCTCTGTACATGCCACTGTACCTGCCTGTATAAAACCCAGCGTGGGACTGTCTCATACCTGATCTACCACACAAAGACAATTGTTTGACTCAAGACCTCTTATGTCGTTCTCACCCAAATATTTCCACAACACATGTCAGTAAATATTTGTTATTTTACTTGATTGATTTACGACTAACACGTTCTGCTTTTTCATAAATGAGGTCTCAGCTTCAGAAATGAATCTACCATGTCCTTTTGGAAATATGACACCTTTGTGGGCTAAAACTTAGCATCTCTCTCTCTCTGGGTCATCGTGCCTTCAAATGAGATGTATCCTCTGCCACAGGTCAAGTGGACAAACTAAGAGGTGCCGCCACCAGCCACTGTCTGTCCTCTCCCAGATAAGAGCACTGCACTCGAGCGCCAGGAGAGGGGGAGGGGTCTGGATCACACGCCACCACCCACCAGCCAATGAGAACGCTGCCCCTACAGGCTGACCCCAGAACAGCACAGAGCACGAGGTGGGAGTGACCCTAATGAACAGTGACTGAGTTGGATGAGAACTGCGAGAATTTTAAGAGAAGGGACTGAGTGGAGTGAATGTGAAATAGGAGCCCTACAGGAGCCGAGGAAAGTGTTTAGGGTTAGGATTATTTTATATTTGAGTACCTTGGACCTCTTCTCTGTTTGTTTAAGAGTGGATCTGCAGAAGTGGAGGTTAGAAGAGGGTTGAACACTTGACTCCTTGGTTTGGTGTTTAGCCCTGGGGCAGTGTGAGGAGAGTAATATGAACCTTAAGAAAGTTATTACATGCAACCTCTTGTGTCGCGACTTATCTGTTGGTCTGGTCCTAAACACATACTGACTGAGCAATATGAAACTGATATAACAGAATCTGAATTGTATTGAATAAGGAAAACACGCTACATTGATCAGGGGTGACTCTTTTATCTACCAAAACAGTATTTTAATGAGACAGCTAAAATGAATACTCAAAAATCAAAAACTTACTTGACTGCTGCTGATTTGTGCGAAACTCGCTGCTAATTTGAAATGAAAAGTTTGTATTATTTAAAATTCAACAAGAACCACAGTTATTTCCATTACTTAGATATTGTCTTGATGAATCAATAAAAGGGTCCAATTATTTTTTTTCACAATTTTGAGAAAACATGGAAAAATATTAAATTTTTCAGCATTGCTTGGTTGACCAATTTATTTTTTCTTTTCAAAATCATTTTAAACCAACAAAACACATTAATTAACATTTCTCGCAATATTCCTCAAACAGAAAGTGTACAAATATGGTGATTTCTTGTTGTTCCCTCATAGATCATAGGTAGTGATGGGACTTTCAGCTCTTATGGGATCTGAATCTTTTGGATACATTCATTTTAAAGAGCTGTTCAAAAGCCTGGCTCTTTTACTATTTATTTATATGACATAAACCAATATGAGAACTCATTTTATACAAACCAAGGGTTAAATGTGTTTAAAATGGTTCAAACTGAGAGTGGGAGAGTATTTACCCTTTCAATTTCTGCATAATGTAATTAAACGTTGCACTACAATAACAAAAAAATTTAAACTAACTATTAATATGATGCCAAATGTGTTTTTTTGTGCACAAAGCTCTCAGTCATGATGCCTGCTCTGCTTCTGTGCTGATTCTTGTGTCAGTTCAGTGTTAATCAGTTTAAAAATTCATAAAAATTTGAAAGAAAATGATTCGGTTCTTTAAAAAAATAAGATCCAGTTCCAACCATTCACGTTAAGGAACTGTTCAAAAGAGCCGAGTCGTTCACGAACGTCACATCACCAATCATAGGTTACGTAGCACTGGAGCCTTTTTCAGTAACTGGACACCTATTCACTCTCACAGTTAGAAGGATTATTAAATCATAAGTCATGCAGTCTGTACTTAGATTTAGATTTAGGCTTAAGTTCCCAACTTTATTCTATTGTATGTTGTGTCTATCACTAACCCGTAATCAAGAGCTATAAGCAACGCTAGGACTGAATGTACTTTGGTTATCCCCCCCAGTTTCAGTTTGCTGTCTGAAAATAGCTGTTCTAAATCTGTGCACACACCATAGACTTTGTATATAAATGGACATAGCTAACACGCTAGCCGCCGCGTTCCAAAAAGGAAGTGATCATGGGCGCACTTCCGGCTCCATCGACTGGCTCTAATTCACTTTACATTGAAAAACTGTGGCCCCTCTTTCTGTAACTGCTGCAGTGAGACTCGTCATTCTGACCTTAAAATGTTCGTACTAACCCGCTCTGCATGATCCTGGTATTTTTATTTTGCTATTGATATGAACATTAATAACAGACAAATCAGGCGCCTTCTTTCCCCAAGGTCGCTCCCACTAGCGTTAACAACAGGTTTGATTGACAGTGTTGCTAAGTCCCCGTTTCCTCCTAAACCAGCAGTGCGGGCGGGAAGGGGCGTCGTACCTTCAAGGGTTTCGCTCTGGACTGGCTCTTTGGGTTGCTATGAACTCACGGTCGGAATTCTTAATATGGAACTTGGCTCCAAATTCGCCCCTATAACCGCAAGCCTCGATGAGCTTCATTTGACTGGAGCCGAATGCTATGGGTGACGTCACACTCACTTCTTCAGTCCACTTCTTTATTCAGTCTATGGCACACACCCAAAAAATACTGCATGTGAATATTATAATGTGCAATAGGGTCGGTGAGAGCTAGGAACTACAGATAGACTGAAATACATACCTCCTCCTTCTGTGTTTTTAAAATCAATTAATGCTGGTTTAATTGAGCCACGACAGAAATCATTTGGTTTCATATTTTGATATCTTAACATGTGTAACCAGACAGGAATACCGCCCCCAAAAAACTCCAAACCCACCTAAACTATTAACTTCTAAACTTGCACATTTGATATTTTGCGAAATAATTTTCCCACTTCACATTACAAAAGCAGCTCATTCTGCACCACAGCGGCAGAACAATGGCTTTTTTTAGCATATACACACCTGTTATTTACCCACACTCCTCACACCAGATAGATAAAAGCAGAGTAAATAATCCCAATCACATTGCAGATCAAAACACAATAGTAAAATCTGGCTTGGTGTAATGAATTTTCTAAAACAATGGAGTGTAGAGACCCGGCGAGGCTCCAACGCAACAGCCGGCGCTACCGTATCTGGCAAATGAACCTGTTTTTTCCCTGTTTTATTCGACTTAATAAAAAGCTAGAGTAACATCAGTACCATTAACCTTAATATTCCCACAGACGCAGCTAAGACTGAACCGGGCGGCTGCTCACTTTGCTGGAGGCGGCGTGTGCCAGGAGAGAGAGAGATGGAAGTGTATGGGAATGTATTCAAATATTGGTTTCTTTGTAACTGTTAGCGGAATACAATTGTTCTTTCTTCCTAAGCTTTGAAGAGAAATGAAAGGTTCTCAAATAATGGTACAGGTTCCAAACTTGTACCACTAAGCGTCTTTTACAATAGGCTCGATAATACGATTGATAATATGCATGCAGTGTGGATGCAGCCAATTTGAATTTAAATACACTCTTTTTCTTACAATGAAATAAATTAAACCAGTGGCTACAGTTTTCTTTGTCGGCAAGTTTCTTCTGTCATTAGTCATCAGTGGTGGAATGTAACAAAGTAAAAGTAGTGAAGTAATATACTTAAGTACAAATTTTAGGTTAGGTACTTTTTACTTCACTACATTTGAGAGCAGGTATCTGTACTTCCTACTACACAATATTTTTAAACAGGACTGAAAAGTAAAAGTATTTTTATTATTGTCTGAGACCTGCTGAAAAGACGTTTATTTTTAACACGTTCATAATTTGAGCAAACAAAAATATACAAATAAAACGCCTGGAAAAAAAACGACTGATTCAAGTGTTTCTGTTGAACAAAATTCAGCAGAAATCTTTATCAAAATTGCTACATTTGATTCCTTATAAGACCTCAAAATATGCGTGAAATACTTTTACTTTTTACTCTTAAATACATTTAAACAGGTACTTTAATACTTCTACTTAAGTAGATTTTTCATGTGATACTTTTACTTGAGTTTTTTTTTTTTTTTTTTTGCTCCAGTATCTGTACTTTTATTTGAGTAACAAAATTGAGTACTTCTTCTATCGCTGTCAATTCAGGATCAGCCAATAACAAGTCACGGGGCAGTATTGTGGTTTGGATCGAAACCAAATGTGAAGCACCCAAAACAAACATGGCAACGCAGTATTTTGTCTAAAACCTGTCCTGATCACTTTCAGCAAGAGCTATTCCAGACTGATAATGTTTAAAACCTCAATCCAGAGTGTAGTTAATCTGTTAGAGATTCATTCTCTGTATTTGACCCTTTCTTCAGTGCCACAAGGGCAACCTGTCAGTAGCAGTGATTGACCCCAGTGCGCCCCCAGGGACTCTTCTCCAGAGCTCGTTGCTAGGCTTGGTTAGGACTAGCTAATCTTAGCTGGAAGATTCTACCTATTATGCTTGTTTTGGGTTGGTGGGGAAGACCGAACACAAAGAGGAAACTCACCCAGACACAGGGAGAACATGTAAACTCCATTTGAAAGTCCCCACCTGCTTGTCCCAATGACTCATATCTTGCCAACTGCACTCCAAGCTCAAAGCGTCTGAACTCAAACCTAAAGCAGAAAATGACATCTTTGAAGGCCTTCAGTTCAGCTCCTCATTCACTCACTCCTTTTATCCACCCTAACATCTCCTCTGGCCTCGTGTGAATGAAATGCCAGTCCACATTAGCGGGTGAATCCAACAGACTGGCAGTTGCAGGAGTAGGCTGGAGATGGCTTGGCTGGCACAGAGAGTACGTGTGAGCGGGCAGAGCTTGTCAGTCGGCGAGGGTCATGAAAAATGGATGGAGGCTGTGGTGTCAGTGCCAGAGCAGAGGAGGAGAGAGGAGAGGGGCATTGATGGTTGGTGTGAACTATGGAACCATGGCCAAATCTGCCCCGTGCATTGTCACCCCAGAGGTCTACTCGACTGCCAGCAACACTGCATTAGCTGAACTCAGTATGGATATCCCTCAGGTGGGAGAGTTGGTTTGCAGAGATCGAAAGTATCTTTGTCACTGTCAAAATGAAGAGTGCACAATGGGAGTTTGTGCAGTTCCTGAAGAGGATGAAGACTGGAAGACTCAAGTTTTAAAAATGAACACTGCAAATTATGTAACTGACATTTGATATTTAGATACCCGTAATAAGCAAAACTATTACGGATCCAGAAGTGAGAAAAGCACCGAAATGAAGTTCTCAAGCAAAAGTACATTCACATGGCTGAAATGAACTTAATTACAAGTATCTTATAGCCATGCAAAGCGTTGTGCGCGTCAGAGCTTGTCATCCCCCCGTGAAGTACTCGTAGCCTTCCAAACACTCACTAACGCGCTCAGCAAGTCATGCCAGTCGTGTGCATGTAAATATATAATAGGCAAAGAACTGTCATCTGGACAAAAAGTTGTAGGAGTGAAGACGTTTCGCTGCCTCTTCAGTTCTGGTCAGATCACTGGTGGACACTGCCTTATATGTATCTGAAAGGAGAAGCTAACTACACTGACACTAACACACCTATTGTTTACAGTTTCTGTTTGTAGGCGAGGTCTGATGAGCTACACAAAGTGTGAACTGTGCCTGAGTCATACTTAGCATAATCATTCAGGCCCCTAATAGGTGCTCTCACACTTATTAGCATACTGGCTAGCACTATTGTTTTCTTTGTTTTGATTTGGGTCTGAGGATGGAGTTATAAATAGGAGATAGATGATGTCTAAGGCCCCCATTCCAGTTCAAGGAAGGATTGTCTTTCATAACAAAAAACAGAACTGAAGAAGCAGCTTGGATGAGCAGCGAAACATCTTCACTCCTACAACTTTTTGTCTATTGACATATTTGAATTTTCTTTTACTATGGATCATACACAGACGTAACTATATAATGAAAAAAATGATTATTATTGTAAAGAGCCAAAAAGGGGCAGGGCCTATGTGAAAGTCGTGCCCAGCAGTGACCAGGGATCCTCACCATTACGCAGGAATGTGCGAGTGCTTTCTGAAAATGTTTAGTTTGTTAAATAAAAAAAGGGAATGTTGTTTTCACATTATACAAAGTGAGAATTGAGATGGACCGTATAGATTCAAGCCAAATCCTCATTTGCAAGTAATAATTTTATATTTCATACTAGCGCTTTGTGAATAAACACATGACAGCTTTGTGATTGACGTACACATAAACCTAAAACAGAGTTTCCAACGTGGTGCATTAGTTGACAGTGCACATCGTCATCTGGTTCTCTATGGCATATGATAAGGAAAAAAATGTTTTGGCATAAATAACTGCAACCCTGCATCAGATAATGTATGTGTCTCTGAAAATTATAGGTTGAAAGATGCTCATATCTGAGTTGTCTTGAGGCACAAATTGATTGCAAGTTAATAAATATTGTATTGAGTATTGAGCATGTCACCCTCAGCCTTCTATCAATATGAAATGGAAATAAGACCGGATTTGACTTACAGCATGAACCAGGGATAATGTAATATTGATAAGCGGTCATACAATGTTAGCCAAAGCAGCCATCTTGTTAATATTTGATTTGAGCTGTGCATAGCTGTGTAACTTAAAGGACATATTATGCAAAATTGACTTTTAGAGCTTTTAACCACGTTAAAACATTCTTCCCTTATCAAAAACATATCTGGAGTTGCATTTTGCTTCATTCACTCTTGTTTCATTAATCCTTTGTTCCATCTGTCTTGTCTAAGAAATTACTAATAATAATTTTCCCTGGATAGTTACATCACACATTTAAAAAAAAGTGTCCTGTGCAGTTTTTAAGTCCTTGTTCTGAGCATTTCTGTCGTCAAATTGTGTCCCTACTGAAAGTATGTCTTTATTTGCATAGCAGTCAGGTTGCCTCATTTTCAGTTAATCTCCACTAGAACAGAAGAGGGTGTTTTCCAAATTTAATGTAGATATTATTGTAAGTTCGAAAACATGAAATACCAACTCTATGGTAACACAATGATGGAAAAAAAAGTGACTTCATTTATATTATTGTTCAGCAACACAGACAGATATTAGGACTTTATTATCATCATCATCATCTCTTTATTTCACACTCCATATAAGGTCCATATAAAAAACACACACAACAACACAGTTATAAAAGGCAGCTGTACCAGTGTTTCCATAGAGAGGACTGGTCCACACAGCACTACACCTGGGCTTCACCAGCACCGCCACAAGAGAGTTCATTTAGGCGACAGATCAAAGTAGATCAAAGTTCTCATATGTGCCTGAAAAGTGTTCACATGGTCCTGACGGGACACGAGACCGGCACTACTGGACCTGGACTTTTTTCAACAGGGCATCATTATGGGCCACTTTAAACTTTTGTAGTGTAGCCTTCTTATATTTGCACCACAGTGGGGCTGTATACAAAGGTGTGCAGTATGTCCTGAACAGGGAAACTTACACTGGCTGAGCACATGTGAAATCTCCTGACAAAAATATTGTCATACAGTATATGGCATTGCTGATTAATATCATCATCATCTTCATCATCATCACCACAGAAGTGGTCTGAAGCCATGACTCTGTATGCCATGCCTCACTTATATAACTGTCTGATGTCAACAACAGCTTACTAGACAAAACAAGCTTGGTTTCCTCACACGCTGTAGCATACGTCTGCCGAACACAGACTGACCATCTGAAATGTCAGCATCCATATCACCTACCACAAAAACAACTGTAGACTGGTGCTCATTAATAAAAGTTTATAAAACCAAGTCTGTTCATATAGTCACCTTCCTTCTGTGAACACTCATGTGGTGTATAGACGCTGAGAATGACAAGCTCCTTATTTTCCACCTTAAAGTTCACAGCAGCACTTCTGTCTGATAACACTTATCAGTCCTCTCACTATGCCCATGGATAAGGCCACTGTGGACTCCCCAGCTAGAGGAGGGACTACTTTTTACAGCTTAATGTAGGCAAAACACAGGAACTAATTATTGACTTTAGAACGAAAAAACAAACTGTCTCTCCAGTGGTCATCAAAGGGCAGTCTATTGAAATATCAAAACTTATAAGTACTTGGGAGTCAAAAACTGTGTGTGCATGGCATTTGTATGTGAGTCCATGGCATTTTAACTTGGGGATTAATAAAGCATCTATCTATCTATCTATCTATCTATCTATCTATCTATCTATCTATCTATCTAGCATCAACTAAAACAAATATTTCCAGTTTGTTTCAACACAAATCCTCACTTAACTCCACGCTGCCAAGAAATACGTTACATATTTCTCAACTAACACTTCATACATCACACATACACAGACAGTTAAAGGTATAGCAAGAAAAACTCACATGGCAAAGGTAAAAATGCCAAAGTTTTTCCATTTGATTTTCTTAACCATGACATCATTAATTATACATTAAAGTTCAAGGGGTTTGTCCTTCTTTGCAGGATCCATAGTTACTAATGCTGGATAAGACAGGTAATTTTAGATAGTGTGCCTTTATGTGAAAATACTTCAGTCAGTTGTGAAAGCCTCAAGGCAAATTGCTACCATGAAGACAACAGTTTGTGCACCTGGCTTTTAAAGTGCAATTTCATTTAAGGCTACATCTCCGAATGTCTTCTTCAATAAAAGAGTCGTCCTCCATGTTTATTTGTGATAAACACAGAGAGGCTGTTGGTATTAAAATGCTTTTCCCTCATATCTATCATTATATCTGACATTTACTTTGTTTTACTCACAAGGTTTGTATTTGCGCATTGCACATAGAAAGCGACAGTCTTCTTCCTTAACTAAGACGTTGTTTGTATCTGGAGTGTACATTAGTGCTTGTCCCGTCTGTACAATTTAATGGACTTTGTGTGTAAAACATCATCAGTAAACACAAACTCATAATGAATAATGAAAAGAGCTGCTGTTGCGTATCTGCTTTTGTTCTCACATAAATAGACAGGGCATGTTGAATGGGATGGTGAGTCAAGAGCAATAAGTTGGTACACAAGGGGCGACAGTGGCTCAGTTGGTAGAGTGTTTTTACACTGAAATCCAGCTCTCAACATAAACATCATTGGGAGAGCAGTCAGATCCACTGACCCACAGGTTGGCAGTGCGATTCCAGCTCCCACAGATCAATGCTGTCGTTATGTCCTTGAGCAAGACATTTAACCCACCTCACCCCCATTGTCTGCATACACTAGTGTATGAGTGTGTGTGTGAGTGAGTAAGTGGTCCCTTGATGTAAAGCTCTCTGAGTTCCTTGAAAGTGGCACTGTATAAAAATGTGTTGTCATAACTCTGGTTTGGATCACAGATATCTTGCAGTAGCTTTCAAGTCAAGATTCTTGGTTTAGTAATCACAGTGTGTTGCTAACAAGATCTGAGATTATGCCAGTTTCATGTGCTTGATGGGCAGTTTGGATGGGAGATTTCTCCCAGGATGGTGCTCATTCACTCGACCAATGTGCTTTTGGTCGGATGCTGAAAACAAACAGTTTGAGACTATAATTTGAGCAGAAACTATCACCTAGAGGAGTAGCAAAATGGACTTTTCAGACCTTTTAACCATGTTATAGCTGTTTGCCCTTCTCATTTACCCTCTTGAAGTTGTATTTGGAGTGATTTGTGCATGTTTGAATGATCTTTAATCACTTATTTTCAAGACACCATATTGCTGATCAATCCCAGTTTTCACTGCCAACGGTACTCGCTCACTGCTCTGTACATAACTTCATTCCTCAATTTTATTTTCTTAATTGATGATATGCGTAGGATTTGGCAGCGTCATGTAGTCATTTTCACTGTAGTAAAAAAAAATCTGCTGCTCGCTAGTGTGATCTGCAGCTACCCATAGCCAACAGCTCCACAGCTCTTTGTTGTGATGATGTCTATGGCGACTTCAGCTCCCATTAGACACTCAAGTTTTCTAATGCGGAAGTCAGCGGACTTGTTTCATTTATTAAGTTGTTTAAGATGAATATGCGATTTAAAATGTCCAAACTATAACATATTAATCCACGGGTGTCATAGATTATAACTTTATAGCAGACACAAGCACAATAGGTCTTCTTTAATGTCCACATGATACAAAATATCTTGCAAATTATCTTATTTGTTGTGAACTCTATTTTGACTTCCACCAATTGGCGCCCCTCATGTCACAACTTGGGTAGTTCGTGCTGCTCCTAGAGTTCCCATTTCCTGACTTAAGCAAATGACTTGGCGCAGTGTTTATTTGCAACTTCTGCTTGGAAAGTCGTATTTACGATTTATCTAACACCAAATGACAATTGTCAGAGCAGGGAAGTTGCATGCAATTTAGAAAAAAAACCAAAAAACAATATTGGATCAATGTCACAATCATATACGTGCCCCTCTGTGTAACTTTCTAGCCAATAATAGACTTAAATAAAAGGCTTTTTTTTTGTTTTGTTTTGTTTTTGGATGTTTTTATTGCACTGAAAAAACTGTGATCTAACTGTGGCAGGCTTGCATCTCCACAAACCTGACTAATTTTGCCTGGAAGAGGGCCTCCACCTGTTTGTCTCCATGGAAATGTTCCTTTGGCTATAACATTCTGCAGTACGGCATGTATTCTGCCTCCATTATTGTTTGGGAACTAGCTTTACAGATAACGAACAGTTTCTCCAATTAACAACCAGGAAGCCTCTTGCTGTTTTGGACATTTACTGAAGAGTAGATTGTAAAACTGTAACATACAAAGAAGATATATGCACATTGCAATCATGTTTTTATATTCCTATGAACAAAGACAATGCAGAGCGACATAAAACAATATATAGTAGCTTATAATAATATAATATATGCACAACATTAGCTTAAAGGTAGCTACAACTAATGAAAACGTGTGTAAAACTGTTGATTAGCATCATGCTAACATGAATGGAAAATCTCATAAACATGCTAGCGATATTAGCGTCTTATATTTTAGCGCGAATTTAGTGTAAAACAACTTAAAGTATCTCAAATGAGTTTATAGAGCGAGCTAACATCTTATAATGTTACAATATTAACAGACAGATAATTGCATGGGGCCAAATGACAGTTTACAGGACTTAAACACTGTGGAAAGTAACTGAACTGCTGAAAGGTCTGCAACAGTATAGCAGCTACGGTAGCTCTGAGTAGACAAAACAGATAAACTCGAAACAGAAATATCTTTCGCCACTGGGGGCAGAACAGAATGAAAACTTATCTTCATGGAGAATATTCCAAAGTATGGTTTTAACTTTAAACTTAAACTTTTTATGAAATTATGCAGGCGTCGTGCCACCTCCAGAAAGTTACGTGGTGTTGTTTTATGTAACCATTTACGCCAAAACCTCACCCTCAACTTACCCAGGTTTGATAGATCGAAAAAACATCTTATTTTACTACCCATTTGAACTGAAAATAGCACGTTTTGAATTTTCATCCACCAACTCAACTCATTACATGTATATTCCAATTGCACATATATTATACATTATAGATGGCTGGCTGCACACTAGACGCTTAAGATAGTCCTGAACATTTATGATTGGATTTGAACCCCATGCTGGCGTGTTTACTTACTGTGTGCTGTGCTCGCTCTAGCCTGCAGGCATGAAGGCAACGTACAGTCACTGCTTCTCCTCATGTTCCGTTCTGACATGTGCTATGTACATATGCATATCTGTGTGTTTCAACATTTATTTTTACCTCGGTACATAGCGGGGGTTATACATGATTTTATACTTATAGGAGAATTAAAGGGCCTGTACCTGATTTTACCCATGAGCGAGGAACGTGTTGGAGTGTGAACTGTAACCCCGCCCACTTAGTCCTTGCAAGATGACACAGAACAGTCTCATGTAGTTTTTTGCACACAATTCCCATCAATCTCTAGCCATTAGTGTTGTCACAATACTAAAATTACAAACTCGATTTTGATACTAAGGAGTAGACTCAATACCACGATGATAATAAAATAATAAAAAACACTATTTAGACAATTTGACAATATTCAATAGTTTCAGCATTAAATTGTCATACTTTCTTTTATATTGCCATGTGGCCTTATATCTGTGTAATCCCTCAGTCGTCCAAGTAGGTTCCATAGTGGTCCATGGGCCTTGTCAGTAGCTTCTGTTTAAGCTATTAACGTACAAAATGCTTAGTGAAATGCATAGGTTATTTCTTTGTCTATTTTTCCATCAATTATCTACATTTACAATACATCAAGGGAATTTATCTCAACCAGAAGAACTTAAAATCAGTTACCAACCCTTTAGTGCAGGGCGGGCTGGATGGCAGTGTAGCTGTGCCAGTTTGGTGCATTGCCTGCATTTATATAGTCCCTTGGGTCGCACAGGGTCAAATGGGACGGCCCATATTCAAGGTTTATTTTGACAAACATCCACTTATTATTCATCCAGGCCAGACAACAGCCTCTCCAAGATCAGGAACATCAAACATGTCAGCCAGACACACGCCAGGGCTGGGAGGTCAAGAAAAGAAGTATTCAAATGAGAGGAGATGCTCAGATTTACAGCCTGAATTGGAAACATCCACTTATATTATAGTTTTTAAGAAGACTTTGACAAACTATTGATCCACAAGGGAAATTACTTGGACACAGTAGCTCAGAATACTGAAAACAAAGTAAGTGCAAAGGTATAAAACAGTGATATACAGTGGTATATAATAATGCATTTGATTTATATATGACATTTTTGGACACTCTAAGAGCCTTTACATTGCATTACTCGTGTGCTCCACACCAGGTGATGAGAAGATATGTCTGTAGCCATGCTGGCCTATGGTAGACTGACCAGCGCCGCCAATCACCAATCCCTCACACCACATTCATGGGTGAAGTGTCTGGCCAAGAACACAACAACAGCATACACTGGTCTGAGGCTCCAACCGCTGACCTTTGGGTAGGAGGGTGAACACAGTTTATGGAGCGCAACAGTCTCGCCCACTTGGATGTCTGCTCCGATTACAGAAGTAAATTCCCATTCATTTTTTCCACAGACTTTTTGAAAAATCAGAATATTAAAAGTTCAAAGGTATCGCAGAGGCTAATAAGTTACGTGACAACTAATGAACACAATAACTATAATTTTATGTAAAATCTATTTCTGAAACTATATACACCACTAAGTTATTAAAACATTTAGCCGAATCTTGCATTTTAAAAATTAATTTTTGGACTTAAAACAACTGTTATGTGTATTAGTTAGCACGTAGCTGCTTAGCCTCGGTGATGCCTTTGAACTCTTTGAATTTTTTGAAAAGTCTATGGGAAAAATGAATGGAGTGGACTTCAAAGCTCTCAAACCTTTTGGGACATGCATTTGCTAAGTGTTTCAAAAACCTGTTAAATTAAATTTTAGGTATGTCTTTATTTCTGGAAAACTCATGTTTTAGCAGGTGCAAACTAAATGGAAAAAAATACGACTTGTAATCATGAACTCTTCCTCAAATAAGCAAAAGAAAAAGTTGACTGAAATGATTTTATTATTATTATTTTTTTTTTTTGAAAATCATTCTCAGACTAGGAGCAAACAAATGTTTTCATGGAGCTATGAATCCCTGGCTAAACACATATTAACTCCAAATCACAATTACAACAATGATCATTGTTGATAGTTGTCATGATCATTGGCACAAAAAATTTCCAAAAGTATGTGTAGCACTTAAGGTGCTTTCTGTACCATTTTTGTACTATTTGGATATGGCAATATAGTCACCTATACCATTAGTACCAGAGTGAAAGGGAGGATAGTCCAGATCAGACAGACTCTATATATGGAGGAGCCCAAGAGCATAACAACAGAGGACACTGACAACACTTTGGTTTAAAGTGGAAAAAAAAAAAAAGATTTGCATTAGAAATAGAATTATGAGTGAGTTTTACAATGAACAAAAATACAGAGCGCACTTATACCCAAAACAAATAAAATATACCTAGATATAGTATAGTCCTTTAAGTCCTTTTCAATGTCTGTTACTGTCTGTTCAATGTTCTTTCAATATTCACTGTGTTTGTAACCAGTCGGGTTACAAGCTACCAGTTCGTACGACTCTTTGGGCTGGGGCTCGCCATCCAGTTCTGGAAAATGATCCTTTCTCCTCTGCACGTCTGCAGTTCTCAATTCCGAGCCAAGAAACCTGACCTAAAGACAAAGCCAGAATAAAGCAGCTTAAAATAATGCAATATATCACTATATTACTCCTTTGCTACTGTTAAC